>BQNB010006698.1:0-93988 GCA_026074375.1 Tanacetum coccineum | reverse complement strand
TATTAACTAATTAAAGACCGAAGCTCCATCGTAGAGTGACCGAACTTCCTTGTTTGACTCAATAAATTGAGGCTAACACAGAGGATACTTCCAAATAGGGGAGGATGACAGAGACAAAATATGAAGAATTTGAGATTAATTTGAATCAGACTGATGATGATCTTCAAAGGAGAAGTATGATAGAGGAAATTGACTTAGGTAAAGGATTCACATTGCAGCAGCTTACTCCTACAAAAGTTACACAAGGTGAAGAACAATGACAAGAGAGTTCTGAAGCTCAATTAAGTGTTCTCAATGCAGCTAAGATCCTTGCAGATGCATCCAGAGAAAGAGTAAAGACCTACACTAGAAGAAGAAGTACTGACAATTCAAGAGATAGTACTACTGGAGGTCTTTTTAGTACTGCTGAGGAAGTTCAAGGTAAAGAATAGATTAGTATCGATGAAAAGGTATCTCAGAAGCTAAATGATGAAGAAATGGCAAGAGCTGCAACAAGAGAAAAATAGGAAAGGATTGATTTTGAAAAAGCCCTAGAGTTACAAAAACAGTTAGATGAAAGGGAAGAAACTGATAATATTGACTGGAATACTGTTGCTGAACAAGTTCAAGAAAGACAGTCAGATACTATAAAAAGATATCAAACTCTCAAGAAGAAACCAGTATTAGTAGCTCAAGCAAGGAAGAATATGATGATTTATTTGAAGAATATGGCTGGATACAAGATGGGTTACTTCAAAGGAATGAGCTATGATGAGATCAGACCCATATTTGAAGAAGAGTATAATAAGATACAAACTTTGTTTAAAAAGGATACAAAAGTTGAAAAGACAAAGACAAAGAGAATTGCAGAAGAGACACTACTTCAAGAGAGTTTCAAGAAGTTAAGGACAGCTGAAGCTTCAAGGTCAGAACCTATTCAAGAACAACCAACTGAAGAACCAAAAGAATTATCTGAAGAAGAACTTAAGAAGATGTTGGAGATAGTTCCAGTAGAAGAAATTAAGGCAGAAGCTTTACAAGTAAAATATCCTATCATAGACTGGGAAATTCATACTGAAGGATCAAGAAAATATTGGAAGATTATCAGGGTTAGAAACATCACAGAGGCATATCAAGTCTTTGAAGATATGCTCAAAGGATTTGACAGAGAAGACCTTGTTACATTATGGAGTTTAGTTAAAGAAAGATTTAGATCAGCAGAACCTACTGAAGATAAGGAAAGAGCTTTATGGGTTGAACTAAAGAGGTTGTTTGAACCTGATAAAGATGATGTGTTGTGGAAGCTACAAAGATATATGTATGATCCTTTGACATGGAGACTGTATGATACATGTGGAGTGCATCATGTATCTTCAACAAGAGGACATGACATCTATATGTTGATAGAAAAGGATTATCTATTGTAAACTGCAGTTATAAATTTGATGCTAAGTAGAAGGCTGCAAGTAGAAGAAGATAGTGAGATGGCGAGAGATCTAATTATGAAGATCTTCATAGAAGCCAACAAACCAAGAAGCTGAAGTGTTTAGAAGAATCCTCTTAGAGCCAAAAAGTTTTAATTCAAGAAACTTGATGATTTAGAGATAAATTACAAGTTTAGGGGAGGATTGTTGGGAATTAAGAGCTTCTACAAGTTTATACTGATGAAAGGACTTAGTACTGCTATTTGAAGATTTGTGCTGCTACTGAAGACTAAAGAAAATAAACTAAGTCATTTGTACTGCTAGTTGTAATAATTAGTACTATCAGTATAATTAGTATTGTTAGTTAATAGTTAGTTAATAGTTAGTGCTGTTAGTATTATATAGTTAGTACTGCTTATGTGATATGCATGAGATATATTAGGAATAGATATGCATGATCACTTAACGCGTTTTGTAAGCCCATTAGGGTTTTCCTTGGTGTATAAAAGGAACCCTATGGCATAGTTAAAATAAAGAATTCATAGTTAGTTATTCTGTAACCTTAGCAGAATATTTGCAATCAATATATTCAAGTTTAGTATTCATTATTCTTCTTAGTATTGCAAGTTAGATTCCACATAACTTGTAGTATTCATAATCATAGTTTCTCTTATAGTTAGTTTGGATTTATCCAGGTTAACTAAGCTTTAACAGGCTAAAGAAGATCTGTTTATTGGGACTTCACAAGTGGTATCAGAGCTTGTGGAGAAACTCTGAATAAGAAGAACTTTATCAGATCTAGATCTCTTCCTAAAATACACAATGTCTGGTGAAGAACCTGCAACACAAATAGCACCAGTAGAATCTCCTCAAATGGTGTCTACTGTAAAACTTCCTATCCTCAAGAAGGGTGAATATACCCTTTGGAGCATGAGGATGGAGCAGTATCTCACTAACACAGATTATAGTTTGTGGCAAGTGATCTTGAATGGTGATGGTCCTATACAAGTAACAACTCTATATTCTGACATGGAATACGTTCGTTGTTCAGTGTTAGTAATCACCCGAACGGGGTTGTCAAAACCCAATGATTATTAATACATTCCGCGCTCCAATTAACAGTCATGATAATGGGCGCAGATATGGGTTATAGCTACTTAGGCAACACGTAATATAACGTGAAACTTAACCACTGTGTCCAATTGTAAAGCATTGCATGTTTTCACACCCCAAACTCCCCCCGTTGTAAATTTACAAATGCATGATAAATTGTGCGGGCTTATGAACAACTCACCTTGAGTGGTTAATGTCGAGTGAATCACAATTAAAGCGCAGCGAATTGATCAAAATGCAACCTAATTAGAGATTAAGGTCGTATAAGTACCGGTAATTAATCTAACAAATCATTGAATATATTCTATTAGTTGTTACATCGTACTAATCGTTCGGGCTATCATAATTAAAGAGGTCATGACATGGACGTTCGAGGAGTTGGGACACTTTAAATGTAAATCCAAAACTCGTCGAAACGCCATACGGAAGGAAGGCCTATTATGAAACTCCCTAGTAATATAGTACATTCTGATGACACATAAATATTCTATATAGCTCATATCACCAACTAATGGTTTTGGAATAAAATTGTGTTTATAAGTTAAAACGTTTGATAATTACCCTGTTTAGTAAAATGGCGTTAACTTTCGCGTTTTAACCCGTTCTAGCGTTTCTTATGTCCATCTTTTCGTATCAGAACGAGTTATTTATCATAAATTGACATTTTTGGAATTCGGACCTACTTATGTGCAGTAACTTTTACTGTTCACTATCAGACGTGAGCTTTATATAAATCGTATTCGTCGGCGTAAAACCTGGAATTGTCGTTATTTTATTCGTTATAGCTCAGTTTTGAACGATTTCTTCTTCGAGCGAAAGTTCTCGTATTGAAATTTCTATATTTTTATGATGTTTAAAAAATATAACTTTTGTCATGAATAGTAACTTTTATATAAATAGTTTTTTTAAAGTAATTATTTGTCGTAACATGCGAAATTCATAAACTCGTTCGTTTTTTAATTGAAAAATTACGATTCTTATCATTTTGGAATCCTTTAAAAATAGGTATTATTTGTTAAATATCATAACCTTTGCTGTTTTTTAATTTTTATAAAATGTTTTTATAAAATTTACTTCGACATCGTTTATTAACCGTTTAATCGTTTTTAACGTAACTTTTTCGTTATTAAATCCGTGTTAACAGTTCTTACTTTTTCGGAATCGTCCTGAAATGTATTATTATAAAAATTTCAAATAAATATGTAAAAAAACGAATTTTGGGACAGAATGTTTATGCTTGTTGTTAGTCCATTTATGATTTTTTCTTATACTTTAGTACTTTTGTATTTTTACCTCAAGTATCATATATCATATACTTTATAAATCATACATATTGATGTCTCATTTGTCCATAATAGTCCTTATGTGTCAAGTTATTCTATGTCAACTAATCATTATATCTATTTTTAATCCATACATTACTTCAAGTAGATTATTATAGTTTCTCAATAATCATTTTTATACATAACCAAGTGTGTACAAAGTATATTTCTTTCATAGGAACTTTATATAGTGTTATATTTAACATGATCAAAAGTCCATAATCAATATATAACATGTCTTATGTATTTCTTTAAGTTGAAAACATATTATGAGTTATGAAACCTTAGTAATCCTATAATCATGTTACACCAAAAACTATATGATACAACATTTTCATCCTTTTTTAACATAATGTAAGTAATAACTTAACAGTTTTAAGTAATCCATGGGGTCATTTCAAGTGAAAACTTTAGTTTCATGATTAAAACTAAATGTGATTTAGCTAAATAGAAATATCATATGCATAATAATGAAAATGTATAGAACAATAAGGTTTAAATGGACCTTAAGAAGAATGATGATGATGATGTACAAGTGCTAAACCCTTGTTTAGCCACAAAAACCAAACTTGCACTTTATAAACCCTTACTTTCCTTCACTAAACCCTAGCTTCCTTTTTCTTGATTATAACTTGGAAATGGTTAACCAATGCTTGCAAATGCCTTAGTACATCTTAGGATATGTGTATATAGAAGTGTAAGGGTTGTAGAAAATTTTGTATGGGTTTGGTTGGGAGGTGATAGAATGCCGTAGCATGTATAGAGCACAAAGAGGGAGTTTTGTGAATTTTAACTAAGTGTTGTGATGTATGTGTTAGTTGCTAGTTATGTATATGTATATAAGATGTATACTTGGTCAAGGAGACATAAGGGGTGTCCTAGGGATGGCCAAGTCTTAGTCATGGGTCAAGGTATGGCTCTTGGTCAAGGTAAGGTAGGAATGGGGTTGACAAGATGAGGTATGGTATGTAATTGACCAAGTTGCAAGTATTATGTCAATTTTCATGTATATCTTTGTACATGATGCAAGTAATTCGGCAAAACAAAGATATATATGATATATTTATGTAATTTTTATGTATTGGGTATAAAAGTGGGTATTTGTTGAAGCGTAGGAAAGTTTTTGTGGTTCCGGGAGTGCCTAAACGCAATTTATCGCGAAACGTATACACTTTACGTATCCGATAAAAATAAAATGAACAAGTTAATAATTATTCTCAAAATAATTATATAACCCTTGCTTGATGTAAACATTTAATTGTTTGATGCCCGTTTACATTGAACGCTAATTTTTGGCGTACGCGATTTAACTTAACGTTTACAGTTTCAAGCAAATGCGTACAATAAAAAAAAATGAATAGTACATTTATTGATGTCGTCAAAGACTTGAAAACACAGGGTGTTATAGACTTCCCCCGTTAAACGAGCCTTGTCCTCAAGGCTCACGATGCAGCACTTGACGACGGTGTGGTCTTGGTTGGTAAGAGTTGTGGTATTTCTTCTTGAATGGTTCATCAGCATCCACGTGTACTCAAGGACCTCTCTTTGGGTTCATCGAACTTTGACCATTGGGATCCGACTTCTCTTAAACCGTTTAACCTTGGTCCACTTTTTACCGGTTTTCCTCAACAAGATGAAGATGTCGTCCAAATTAATCCATCCAACGGAACGGCTAATGGTTCGTCGGCATGACACTTTTTCAAGTTAGATACATGAAATGTATTATGGACTTCTGCTCATTCTTTGGAAAGTTCAAGCTTTTAAGAACTTCTCCAACCCTTTCTATCCCTTAAAAGGTCAACATACCTAGGGATTCAACTTCCCCGTTGCCCAAAACGATACCAACCCTTTCCAAAGGAGAGACCTTAGGCATGCCTTGTCCCGACTTGGAATTCCATTGGTTTACGCTTCAAGTCAGCATAACTCTTCTGTCGGTCACGAGCAGCTTGCATCCTTTGCTTGATCTGAATGATTTTCTCAGTGGTTTCTTGGATCAGTTCTGGACCGAGTATTTGAGCTTCTCCAACTTCAGTCCAACAAACAGGTGAGCGACATTTCCGACCATAAAGTGCTTCAAATGGTGCGGCCTTGATGCTAGCGTGATAGCTATTGTTGTATGAAAAACTCCGACTAATGGCAAATGGTTAACCCAACCCTTTCCAAAGTCGATCGCACAAGCACGCAGCATATCCTCGAGAGTTTGAATGGTCCTCTCGCTTTGCCCGTCTGTTTGTGGATGGTACGCAGTACTCATATCCAAGTTTGTACCTAAAGCACTCTGAAGTGACCTCCAGAAATTTGATGCGAATCTCGGGTCACGATCACAAAATGATTGAGGGGGACTGGGTATCCCATGCTAGTGACCACTTCCTTTAGGTACAATCTTGCAAGTTTTCCAAAGGATCTGTCATCTCATCGGTTATTATTGGAAGATCGCAGACTTAGTGAGTCGGTCAACGATCACCCAAATTGTGTCATAACCTTGAGACGTCTTAGGAAGCTTTGTGACAAAATCCATGGTGATGTTATCCCACTTTCCTTATCGGGTATCTGGGTTGTACCAACAATCTGACGGCCTTGATGTTCGGCCTTGCCCTTAGCACAGAGGTCAAGCACATATTAACAATAAGTGGCTTATGTCGGCCTTTCTGTTGGGACCACCAGTATAACTCTTCAGTCTTGAGTATTTTGTCGGACCCAGAAGAATAGAGTATTTCGTATTTATGGGATTCGTGGATGATTCCACAGTTCGTAAATCCCCCTAACAAGGTAACCAACTCCTGCCTTGAGGCACAGGGTTCCATCGCACTTGGTACAACTTTTGTTCTCTAATAGTTCTGGAAATTTGCATTTTCAACCAACATTCCCCCAAGTCTTCATCTTAATGTTCTCGGGTTTTCGCGCTTCAAGTTGAGCATTAAGATTGTTTGGGAAGATCCAAACTATAGTCATAACCAAGGCTCGAACTCTTAGCGGTGGTTCTCAGTTTCTTTCCTGCTTTAAAGCGTCAGCAACACCATTTGCTTTCCCGGGGTGATAACGGAATATCGCAAATCGTAATCACTTAACAACTTCGCCAACCATCGTAGTTACCTCATGTTCAGCTCTTTTTGATCTAAAAATTGTTTGCAAACTCTTGTGGTCGATCGGTGAACATGTCACTTGGTTCTCGTATAAATATGTCTCCAGATCTGAGAGCAAATACCACTGCTCCTAGTTCTAAATATGAGTTGTTGTAGTTTTTCTCATGAATCTTCAACTTCTGTCGTGATGCATATGAAAATCACCTTTTTCTTCTCTGCAGTTAATACAGCGCAAAACCTTTTCGAGCGTCGCAGTATGCGATTGAAAATCTTGCTTCCTTCAGGTAATGCCAAGGATTGGTTGCATGCACAAATTTTGATTTATACATGAAGCTGCTTCTCTGTTTTATCACCCCATTCAAACTAATCTTCTTCTGGGTTTGAGCTTGGTCATTGTCTTTGGCTGGATCTTTGAAAACCTTCAATGGAAACCTTCGATAGTATCACAGCAAGACCAAAAACTGACAATCTCCGTGGTGACTTAGGGAGACTGTCCAATCCTTAAATGGGATTCAATCTTGGCTGGATCCAATGAATTCCTTCATATCGATACAGATGTCCGAAGAACTGTTACCTGGACATCAAATTTCACATTTGGAAAAATTGGCCATACATCTTTCCTTCTTAAGCAATTCCAAGATTCGCTTGAGGTGTTCTTCGTGTTCTTTCTTATTCTTCGTATATATCAGAATGTCATCAATAAAAGTCAATCACAAATTTTACAGGTTGGTTTGCAAACCCCAGATTCATAAGGTCCATGATACGCAGTGTGCGTGTGTCAATCCAAATGGCATAACTTGAATTCGTACATGACCATAACGAGTTCTGATGGCAGTTTAGGCTGTATTCTTCTCGAACCCTTAATTGGTGATATCCTGACCTTAAGTCAATCTTCGAGTAGACACTCGATCCTTGGAGCTGATCAAATAGGTCATCATTTTTGGGAGCGTGATAGCGGTTCTTCCGGTTAAATTTTATTCATGTTCTCGGTAGTAATATGCACATCCGGAATGACCCGTTCCTTCTTTTGCCACACAGTGACGGAGTCCAGCGCGAGGAAGGGCCTTATAAAGACTTTTGGATAGTCCTTCAGTTGCCTCAGTAATTCCTTTAACTCAGAAGGCGCCCAGTCGATAGGGTTGCCCGTGCCACGGTGCAGACCAGGGTACACAATCAAATTTGGAATTCCACTTGTCGAGTTGGAGGAAGACCCGGCAAGTCTTCAGGAAATACTTCAGGAAAGTCTTGAACTATGGGTACGTCCTCAAGTCGCTTCTCCTCCGACTTGTCTTCAATCTCTTTTGTAGTGACATGTGCCAGAAAGATAGGAAACCTTCTATGTACTTTGCGTTTTAGTGCAAGAGGATGATGTTTAATCGCGTCACCTTTCCCTGGTACTTCCTCATCACGTGTTATGATCAGGGGTTTTATTTTACAGGGGATGCGGAACAATTCTTTTCGGCACATGCATTGACGCTTTGGTGCTTCGCCAACCGAATCATACCGTATTATGAATCAAAACTAACCCGAGTTTACAGGCATTAAGTTTATATTGAATTGGTGGTTTAGGAAGTTATGGTGCAACTTAGTATAGTGTTTAAACCCTATTATCCTTCCCGGCTGGCTAGTTCAACGTATAATAGTGATCTAGGTAGAAGGTGTGATGTCAATTTGGGAGTAAAATGCAGTAGACACATAACTTCGATCGGCACCGTAGCAATACAAGTTTATAGCAGAACGTAGTTGTTTAGAAGAAACGTACCCGCAACGACATTGTCCGGGTTTGCCCCTGCATTTCCAACCACATACACCTTCGCTGGAGCCCTATCATTCCCAGCTTGATTACCACGGTTGCCTTTGTTGTTCTTCAGTCTTGGACATTCCTTTCTGAAGTGCCCCTGAGCTCCACACTCAAAGCAAGTAGGTTTCTGACCCGATCCGGTGCCCTTCTGGTTGTTATTGTTGTTGACATTTCCTGTACCTCTACAGTCACGAGCGATGTGACCATATTTGTTACATTTATAGCACTTTGGAGCACACGGACCGTCATGGTGGTAATTGCATTTTGAGCATAGGGGTCTAGATCCCCCATATGGTTTCTTATCACCTGATCCAGCAGTGTACGCCCTCCCGGTGTTCTGCCTCTTGGTTTGGTGGGTTGTTGCGATTCTGATTGCTTCGGGAAGTATTTTCAGATTCCCTCTTGTGTCAGTTTTTTTGTCTTTCCGCCATGGTAATGACTCTCTTGGCCATCAACTCTGTGGCCATTCTCGATACGCTCTTGCAATTGTTCTTTGGGGCTTTGAAGCCACGATGTTTCCTGATATGTCGGGCAATCCCTCGACATACCTTTCAATTTTATCTGACTCCTCCAGGAACATCCTAACACACAGTAGTGCTAGTTCTTGAAAACGTTGGTTGTACTTGACCACATCAGTACCTATTTACTTCTCAAGTGCCACAAACTCAGCTGCTAGCTATTCATTTCATTTCGTGGGCAATTTTAAACTTTTATCAGTCATCTTTTTTCTTCCAGATTCACCAAGTCATTGATAAGCCATCATGAGTAACAGTCATAACATGGGTATTCCACCATGTCAAGGCACCTGCTAACAGAGTACAGGTAGCAAATTTGATCTGATTTTCCGCCGAGCAATTGCTTATTCGAAAGACAGTCTCCATTCTTTCAAACCATTGGGTTAACTCAACCACTCCCTCGGTGCCCTTGAAATACAGAGGTTTGCACTTCATGAAATCCTGGTAAGTGCACTCTCGGGCAACGCGTTCAGATCCCCTGACACCCGTTCCCGAAGAATGGCTATCAGTGCCATTCCTGGTTGCGTCACGTGCGGCCAAGGCGGCACTGACTCCTTGATTGATCATAGTTTGGAGTTGGGCATTAGTGACATTAGTGGTTGTGGTTGCTGTTGGGGGGGGTGTTGTCGTGGCTCGTGTTGTCCTCACGGCTCTTTTTGGTGCCATTTTCTTCAATCATAAGAAAATACAATATTTGTTAGATTTCATAAAATCATAACCACGACATGACATATCCATGAAAATTAAAGTGAGATCACATCACACAGTGAAATGTACAATTGAATTGTAATTAACAATGATATAACCAAATCGACATTCATTCATCACAAATTCGATTTAAACATGACATAATACTACCATTTCATATATAACGGAAAAACATACATGATTGGTTTGGTATTTACAAAAGGATCATATGTTTAGGTTAAAAATAAACATTAAAACCTAAAGCCTTACTAGCCGGGATAAAACCCGTAATACTTAGTAGGCTATATACAAAAACAATAGCCATAACAGAGTTAAATCTAAGAACTGCTACCAGCCTCCTCTGGCAGCTCCGGCTGTGCAGGACCCCCAGCGAGTCCCTGCTGTCCCTGTAAGGTAGTAACCTGTCCCTGCAATGTCATCACCTGTCCCTGTAATGTGGTGACTAGTCCCTGTAGTGGAACCATCTCCCTCTGTAATGTCTGTACCGCAGTTCAAGGTTTGGAACTATCTGCTGTGTCGAGTGCGATCAGCTGCTCATCAGCTTCTCATCTCTCCCGCCTCCTGCGGTCTGTCTTAAACAACTCTGACATCGCTCTTTGCACTCTCTCGATTCGCGATTGTGACTCTGTGATCTCTTCATATGCGCATAAATTGTGGTGCGTAGAGATTAAAACTCAGAGCAAGATCGCTCGAATCCATGGCTCGTCTCCAAGCCTCTCTGGACATGCCAGCCTCGGTCTCCATGAGCTGACGTGTAATGCGCATGAGTACGTCTATCCCGAAACAACATATTGACCGATCCGGCCAAATAAACTGTCTCTGTCTGCTTCATCATCCAAACTCGTTGTAGATCTATCTGTATCTCGCCTCTAAACCAACGACTCAAACTCTCTCATGGGGTGCATCCCAACTCTGTATCAGTACTAACCGGAGCTCCTTGTAATAGTCTCAACGATTCATCCCAATGAATCTGTAATCACAATATCCAACGTACCTCTCAGGTCACGTTAACCTGCCTATCATAGTGGCAATAAATCCGTTACTGCCCATAAAACCTCCAGCTTGTCAAAGCAGCAGCAAGCGGCGGAGCTCTTTCCGACATCATACCGAGGACCTAGTGCTGAGACCTAATTCCCATGCGATGGGGGTAGGTTAACTCGGGTCTGCCCTCTCTATGACTGTCAGTGGGTAATGATAGTGGTGGGAATGAAGTAGGAGCTGATGTAGGCAAGGGTGGTGGTGCATCTGGTCTAGTGGGGGAGAGTATGAAGGGTGGTGGTAATGGTAGTGAGTGGGAAGTAGCTGCAGCCTCAGCTCTCATCCGAATCGTAGCAGCTCGATAGCCCAATGATCGAATAGGACTAGGAGGTGGTGCTGTCAATACAGGTGGGGGTGGTGCTATGGTAAGGAATTTGTCGGTTGGTGATGAAGACCAGGAGATAGTGGTGATGTGGTGGGAAGTATAGCAAGTATATCTGCAACATCAGAGTCGGACCATGGGGGTACAGGTAATGGCTCTGGATATGGAAATCTAGTGTCTTGCGGTATGCAGGGGTGAGGTTAGGTGGTGTGGGACTGACCTCATCAGTCTCAAACGGCTCGGTCTCCTCTGCAGATGGGACAGTAGCTGGTAAAGCAACAACTACTGGGTAAGCAGGAGCTGAGTGCTCCTCCTCCGCCTCCTCGTCATCCATCTCATCATCCTCATCCTCCTCATCGATATCCATATAGATCCTATCCTCCTCAAATGGTCCATTCCATCTTCTCAGTCATCTCTCGTCAGCAGGATGATCGATAGGATCCTTCAAGGTCTCATCGTCATCTCCTCCGGGTCTGCCTAGGATAGACTCCGGAACATCATCAGGTGAGTGTGCCTAGGTGAGGCATCCTCAGCATATGGCTGGTCCCCCCGCAACGATCTCCATCATCACGCAAGCTCTGGACCTGGAACCATAGTCAAGTGAGGGTGGTGGTGACTGCTCAGCTCTCTGGGGCCAGGACATACTCGCGGAGGAGGTGGTGCCTGAAGAGCGGCTACTGGTACGGGTCTCTAACATGTAAGGTGGCTCGTGGTAAAACTCATGATCATCAGGTCTTAGTGGTGAACCTATATCGGATAGGTCCTCATATGGACTGGATACTGCCGTATATGTAATCCCCGATTCCTCAGAATCTGACATGACTAATCTGAAATCCAAAGATAGCTTATATTAGTATTCCATATAAGACTCTTATAGTAATATACATTTATAGTTATAACATGTATATTAATTATGAATGCATCTAGTCCAACCAACTAATGCAACAAGTAGTGTATGCATGAATGTATGCACATATGTATGTCCCGTGTAATCCCTTTGTTTATAAAAACAACTCTTGAAAACGGTTATAGTCCAGCAAAAACATTTGTTGACTGGTTCTCATAACTTGGCTTGATACCAATCTGTAACACCCAAATGGGGGCTGCAGCGGACTATGGGTCCGGGGATGTTACTTATGGAATCAACTAACACAAGGATAGTATAGAATCGACCAAAAAAAAAAGTCGTTTGAATGACGTACATTGGATTTATCAAACGTCATTCGTTACTAAGCCGTAGCTTAACTTGTTCACGTATCAAATACAAAGATTTTACGCCCTTAACAGTTAAACAAAATGGAAATGCGACAAATCTTTTAATGCAAGATCCATATCAAAACCACAATGTATCCATCGCCCTTGTGTTTATTGTCCCCTGAAACATTGCTTTTTAAACGTAAAACAATATGTTGTGAATTCATAGGGTTTGATAAATCATATATTGTAGGACCACATGATTTCCCCAAGTGTAGATATGCAACAGATGCAGATATCATATAAATTTCATTACGTTGCTCTAAGTTGACACTGAGTTGACCGTGTGTGAGTACCAATTATGGACTCCATTGCCAGTGGTTGAGGTTCTAACCCGCAACTTTTATATCGAAATGGTATAGTTGTATTGTTCAGTGATTAGCTAATCACCCAGAAACGGGGGTTGTCAAAACCCAATGATTTATTTTATAAACATTCGCGCTCACAATTAACAGTTCATGATAATGGGCTCAGATATGGGTTATCGCTACTTAGGCAACACGTAATCATAATGTGAAACTTAACCACTTGTGTCCAGTTGTAAAACATTGCATGTTTTTCACCCCAAAATACTTTTGGCGTTGAAAACAAAAGCATGTAAAATGTGGGGCTATGAACTCACTTTGATGTGGTATGTCATGTGAATCACAATTACGCGCCTAACGCGAATTGATCAATGCCAACTAACTTAATTTAAGGTTGTATAAGTACCGAAGTACTTAATCTAACAACATTGAATATAAATCTTAATAAGTTTGTTACATCGTATATCGTTCGAGTATCATAATTAAAGAGGCATGACATGACGTTTCGAGGAGTTAGGACTACTTTAAATGTTAAATCAAACAACTCGTCGAAACGCCATCCGAGGAGGCCTCATTATGAAACTCCTAGTAATATAGCACAGTGATCAACCACATAATCTTTTATATAGCTCAATCACCCAACTAATGGTTTTGGAAAAATTATGCTTTAAAAGTTAAACCGTTTTTATAATTACAGTTTTTTAGTAAAATGCTTTTAAATTCTGCGTTTTTAAACCGATTCTCGGCGTTTTTATGTCATCTTTTCGTATCAAGAGAATGATATTCATAAATTGACATTTTTGCATTTCGGACCTCCTGGTGAACAGTAACTTTTACTGTTCACATCAGACGTGAGCTTTATAAAAATCGTATTCGTCGTCGTAAAACCCGTAAATGTCGTATTTTATTCGTTATAGCTCCGTTTTTAACGATTCTTTCGAGGACGTTCTCGTATTTGAAAGTTCTATATTTTTATGAGGTTTACAAAAATATAACTTTCTGTCATGAATAGTAACTTTTATAAAATCGTTTATAAAAGTTTTATTTGTCGTTAAACTTGCGAAATTCATACTCTGTTCGGATATTAATTAAAAAATTACGATTCTTATCATTTTGGAATCCTAAAAATATGTATTATTTGTTAAAAATACTAACTTTTACTGTTTATAATTTTTATAAAAATGTTTTTATAAAAATTTACTTACGACTTCGTTTATTAACGTATAACTCGTTTTTAACGTAACTTTTTCGTTATTAATCCGTTTAACAAGTTTCTTACTTTTTCAGAATCGTCGTGAAATGTATTATCTTATAAAAGATTAAAATAAAATATGTAAAAAATCCGAATTTGGGACAGAATGTTTTATGCTTGTTTGTTAAGTCCATTTATGATCTTTTTCTTTATACTTTATTATTTTGTCTGTTACCACAAGTCTATATATTATACTTTATAAATCATAACATATATGATGTTTCATTTGTCCATAATAGTGCCTTTTGTGTCCAAGTTACTTATGTAACAAATCATTAATCTATTTTAAAACATAACATTACTTAAGTAAATTCAATTTAATAGTTTTCTCAATAATTTCATTTTTATACAAACCAGTGTTGTACAAGTATATTTCCTTTCATCGACTTTATTTTAAGTGTTATATTAACATGATCAAAGTCCATAATTCAATATTAACATTGTCTTATGTATTTCTTTATGTTGAAACATATTATGAAGTTATGAAACCTAATTAATCCATAATCATGTTTTTACACCAAAACAATATGATACACATTCCTCTCTCCTTTTTAACATAATTGTAAGTAATAAATAAACATGTATATAAGTAATCCATGTGGTCATTTAAGTGAAAACTTTTATTTTACATGATTAAAAACTAAATGGTGGATTAAGCTTAATTAGAATTTATATATATATATATATATATATGTTGCTCGTTCTCAAAGAACCTCTGCAATTGGATCCTAATTCAACCATAGAAAAAAGATAAAAACCCTTAACCTAACCCTAGTAGTTACCATAATAACATTCCTTTTAAGAACAAAGACATGTTCCCTACTCTTCCTTTGTTTGCTTCTGTAACAAATGGTATTGAAAAACCTACTGTGGAAACCTCTTTAACAAATGCTAATATCCGAGCTTTAGTCCTCGATGATCAAGACCTCATTAATGTTGAAGACCCATCTATGGTGTTATTGGTGAAGCTAAAAGACGTGAACTCAATGAGTAATATGCATGCGATCTGTAGGAATGAAGATTTTACGGAATTAGAAATTCGTCATGTTGGGGGCTTTTGGATATGGATTCAATTCCCTTCGAGTTCATTAGCGGATAACTTCCAAACTAATTCTTCCTTAAAGAGTGTTTATTCTTGCATCAAATCAGCTACACCTTCCTTTAAAGTTGATGAACATATGATCTGGATTGGCCTGGTCTCCCTTTATGTGCTTGGGGATCAAATGCATACAAGAAAGTAGCAGTTATGTTCGGCAAATTCATGTTTTTTAAAGCTGAGGAATCGACGAAAATGAGTTCAGGTAGGATTTATATTTCTACTAAGTCTCATAATTTTGTTTCGGAAAGAGTGTTAGTTGAAGTACATAGGGTGAATTATGATGTTCATGTGCATGAGTTAGGAACATAGAACATAAATATTGTTGATGAGAAACTTGATTCCTCTGACAACTTAGACGTCAATGGTATGGAAAAGATAGAGGATTCTGTAGACGAAAATTCTTTGCCCGATTTGAATGACTTGAAAGAAACTATAAACGAATTGGCAAGCAACAAAATTCAACATCCAATCAGCAAATAGAACATAGATCAGGAAGATGACATCAACAAAGTATCTCCTAAAATTACAGTTTCTTCAGACCTAAGTTTGTAACACCCTCATTTTTACATATAGCAGCGGAAGCTAATCTGGGGTATTACTTCAAGGTACAACAGTCATAATCATAGAAAACGAATCAAAAAGAGTCGTTTTTGAAAATAAATTATCATTTATTATTTCTTCATAGTTTTTACAAACGAGAGGTTCCTAAAATCTATACAATAAAGTTTGAATGATAACGGTTTTTCCGTCTTCATGTCCTCGCCACTCCGTGCCATTAGTTACCTGAGATAAAACATGATAAAAAGTCAACACAAAGGTTGAGTGAAATCCATAGGTTTAAGTAATATAATTTGAATGCAAATGCGATATTTGGGTTACGTTGATATACACCCAGTATTGAAAACATAATTTAGTATTGCCATTAGCTCATGAATCCGATGCCTTAGGTTATAATGATAATATTGCCCCTGCGGGCACCTTTGCCAAAATACCCGCGTGATTTCTAATGATGTGCAATTGGTTACACGTAACTGGGTATACCAACGGGGAGTCTCGCCTAAATAGATCTATTCACATCACTCGCGCTTACTATGGAGAGTAATTAACGGTTCATGATTATGGGGACTTAAAGGCAAAGCAGTTACTTAGGCAATAGTAAATTGAAGTAGAAATAATTGCATTCATGTTTATAGCATGTATCCCCCTCGCGGGTTTATAAAAAGATTGAAATGCGAGGCTATGAACTCACCTGAACAGTTATAGGGAAATTGATAGCTAATGTATAGGGAATGAAAGTAACGGCTTCAACACGGCAATCACAGACAACCTGGGTTAATATATGGCAAGTCTTAGTTTGATTGTATATATAAGTTTTTGGATATCCATTTTGTTTTCGATATATAAATTATCATAACACCGTTCAGCCATCCTAGATCAGAAAGCATTCAGTAAAAACGTTTGTGGAGCTAGGGCACTTTAAATCGTAAACCCAACAACTCAAGACAGAACGTAATACCAAGATGAAACATCTTAATATGAAGCTCCCTAGTATTGTGGTATGATATGGATCAGGACATGAATTTTTTTTTTTTTTTTTTGAAAGCACATCGATGTGAAGATGATATAATGATTAAAACATAAGCAGTTTTAAGCATTTATACAATAACCGTGAAATGTTATACAGGAGCGTGTAATTAAAGTTATTCTGGTAATTGTTTTTTGAATATGATTTACACTTTTTCAAAATGTTTACATATTAGACCTAGGGTTTGGAAAACTGAAAGATAGACCCCTAGGTTTGGCATTTTTACAACTATGGTCCTTCAACTTTTATTGATACCAAGTAAACCTTATACTTTAAAAAGTGACATAATAGACCCCTATAGTTATAACTTTGATAAAATGACACTTTTAGTCCTTTTAGTTATAAGTTTCTGAAATTTACGATATATACCCCTTGCATGGATTATAATTACAAAACATGTCCAAATTGCCATGCAAGCTTAATTTAACATTTCAATAGTCATTTATAAGTTATAATAAACTAAAATATGAAGATTTAACACAACATAAGTTTAATTTAACGATTCGTTAAGTTAAAAGGTAAAACGGGTCAAATTAGGGTTTCAAAATGAAAACGCTCGGGTTTTAAGGTCAAATTCTCTTATGACTTATCAAAGCACTTATTTTAACATTATAATAGCTTATTAGGATTGATTATAACAAAAGTTTACAAGTTTAACCCATAGTTTAAGTAAAAACATGAAATTAGGGTTTCGGGTGTACGGTTTTGGATCAAAAAGGCATAACACTTAGGTTTTTGAGTTCAAAGCTTTATATTATGATTTTAGCAAGAACATATGAACATTATGACGTTATATGAGCAGAATATAAGCTTTATAGAACCTGGTTTGAGCTTATAGCTTGGAAATAGGTCAGAATCGGGACTTTCGGCTTCGTACGGCTAGAGTAACGACTCTCGGGCTTCGTTTCTTGGTTTCTTTTGCTTCCTTTCTGTACTTGAGACTTCTTAAGATCACTTAGGATCTATTAGAGCAAAGGATTGCTTCTATGAAGGGTTATAGAGGAGGAAGTGGGGGATGAAGAAGAATGAACACATTATGCTCCTATTTATACCCATTTGAAGTAGCAAGGAGTAAGCAAAGCTTATGATCTGGTATTGACACATAGAGGGTCTAGTTAGGGAGGTGTAGAAGCTAGAAAATGAAGTGTGGAGGTCTAGGAAAGTAGCTTGAATGAGGTGGTGGTGTTTCTTGCTGCCGCGGCTGAAGTGGACAAAAGAGAGGCCATGTGCTTCTCAAATTTGACCAAGGCTTGGTCCAAGTAGGTGCATAAGCTGCTACTATGATTCTAGAAGAGGTTCACATTGGTTATTTGGACTTGGTAGCAATTTAGAGGGGTCAAAATGTTTTAACAAGGTACATTGTGTTATAAATGATTAAGGAATGATGAAATAGGTTGTTAAGGTCTGGGATTAAAGTAATTAGCAAAGATTAGCAATTGGTTTGGGTTAAAACGGGTTTAAAATGAAGATATGGGAGTACGGGTTCAACTAGGGCTCATTTAGGGTTTTCTTGACTTTCTTGGCTTATATTTTGCATACTCTTGAGTAGTAATGATGGAATACAAATCCTAGGGCTTATATAAAGTATTATTAATGAAGTTTGGTCGTTGGTTTAAGTTATAATGGTTTGAAATTGAGAAAACGGGTCAAAGTCACAATTAGGGCATAATTAGGGTTTTCTGGATTCATTAAGGTTTTCTAGGCTTTGATTTCTTGCACATTGCCAAGTTAATGATAGATAATGATTTGTAAACTTATTTTATGAGTTTATAATGGCCCTTGGTTGGTTATTTGGGATTAGAATGGTTTAGAACGAGTAAACGGGTTAAATGAACCAATTAGGTACATTTAGGGTTTCTAGGTTGTTTTTACCGTAACAAGTGAAGTAAAATGAGAAGAAGAGAGATAATGATGAATAGGATTGATATGATTGTAAAATAAGTTATTACAACTTAATTGAGTGTTGTTTTGGGTTTACAATGGATAAAAGCCAAGAAACGGGTCATAGTGTAGTATTTAGCTCGGGTTAGGGTTTCTGAGTTTTGAGTGCAAAAAGATGTATGAAAGCTTATGAATAGAATATTTAGGGTTTATATATTGTAGAATGAGTGTAGTATCTTGTACATAAGTGATGGTGAAGAAATTATAATGAAAACGGAGGTAAAACGGTTATTTTAGAGATTATGCTTAATGATTTGAATATTGAACCTTTAAAGACTTGTACTTTGATTTAAAGAGATTTTATATTTCAAATGAGATGTTATATTACTTGTACATATGATTTAGTAGCTTGTGCATTCACTTTAGGGGTTAACCCTTCCATGAGATTAGGGTTTAGAGGCATATGATAATGATTTAAAGCTCATTTTAAGATAATAATGCCAATGGCATATTATATGAGTAATGTACCTTGTAATAATGATATTATGATATTGACTTGCCATGTTATGATGTTTGCTTGACATATATGACAATAGGATTGCCATATGTAGGTTTCCTGAGTCCGTTAACTTTAGTTATGCAGGTAATATTGCATATTGAGATATTGGCAAAGTAATGTAATGTAATAAAGCGAAAAATTTCCCTGAAAAAGGTGAGTTCATATATAATTGATAGATTGTACATCATCTAACTTATTAGATGGATATTTACGTTTATGAAAATTGCAGGTTGTTATAGTCCCCCATCCTTACAGAAATCTCGTCCCGAGATTTAATTTGATGTTGAAGTGATGATAGAAAATAGATGAGGATATTTGGCATGAATTTCGTCTTCACGTTCCTATGTAAACTCTGGTCCTCTTTTAGAGTTCCATCATTCTTTGATTATAGGAATACGACTTCGCTTGAGTTTCTTGATCTCACGGTCCATAACTTCCAATGGTTCTTCTACAAAGTTGAGTTTGTCGTCGAGTTGAAGTTCTTTCATTGGAATAATAAGAGATTCGTCGGATAAGCATTTCTTAAGATTCAAAATGTGGAAAGTATTGTGGATAATATTAAGCTCTTCAGAAAGCTCTAGTTTGTACGCCACTGGGCTAATTCGGTCAAGAATTTTGAATGGTCCAATGTATCGTGGATTAAGATTTCCTCGTTTTCCAAATCGAAAGATACCCTGACGGGGTGATACTTTTAACATAACACGATCGCCAACTTGAAATTCTAAAGGCTTTCGCCTTACATTGGCGTAACTTCTTTGTTGATCTCTTGCAGCTCGTAAGCGTTGACGAATTTGTACAATCTTTTCAGTGGTTTCTTGAATTATTTCTGGTCCCGTAAGTTGAGAATCTCCAACTTCGGCCCAACAAACAGGTGATCTACACTTTCGTCCATAAAGTGCTTCGAATGGTGCTGCCTTGATACTGGCATGATAACCGTTGTTGTAAGAAAATTCTACCAATGGTAAATGTTTATCCCATCCTTTTTTGAAATCTATAACACAAGCTCGTAGCATGTCTTCGAGTTTTTGGATGGTTCTTTCACTTTGTCCATCGGTTTCAGGGTGTTATGCTGTACTCATGTCTAGTTGAGTACCCAAAGCATTTTGCAATGATTGCCAGAATCTGGATGTGAAGTGACTGTCATGATCCGAGATGATAAAGATTGGCACGCCATGTCGAGAGACTATTTCTTTGATGTATAACCTCGTAAGAGTTTTTATACTATCAGTCGCTCGAATGGGAATGAAATGTGCAGATTTAGTAAGACGATCGACAATGACCTAGATGGTGTCATGTCCGGTTGAGGTTTTGGGTAGCTTTGTAACGAAATCCATTGTTATCCTCTCCCATTTCCACATAGGAATTTCCGGTTGTACCAATAAGCCGGATGGCTTTTGACATTCTGCTTTAACTCTAGAACATGTCAAACACTTGCTAACATATTTTGCGATGATTGCCTTCATGTTAGGCCACCAATAGAGTTTCTTTAAATCATGGTACATCTTATCAGAACCCAGGTGAATAGAATATTTAGAAAAAAAAAAAAAAAAAAAAACCAGGTGAAATAGAATATTTTGATTTATGAGACTCATGCATGATTAAGTCTCTCAAACCGCCAAAAAAGTGGTAACCAGCTTTGGTTTTTGATACAACGAGTTCCATTAGGGATGAATTGTCAACGTGATTTGGCCATTCCTGTAGGTTTCTCAATTTTGACATTTTCTTCTTTAGGGCTTCACTCTGGGCTTCGAGAATATGTGAGATGGTAATGTTTGGATGAATGGATTAAGATTAATATGCTCGAACTCGAGAGTTTGAATATCGTTTCTTTCGGCTTAAGGCATCTGCTACAACATTTGACTTTCCGGGATGATAACAAATCTCATAATCATAATCTGCGAGTAATTCTAACCATCCGGCGTTTGCCCCATATTCAATTCGTTTTTGACGTAAGAATATGTTTGAAGGCTCTTGGATCAGTAGAAAACTGTACAAAGATACTTTGTACCGTATAGGTAAAGTCTCACAGATTTTTAAGAGCGAATATTAACTGCTCCTAATTCAAGATCATAGTTGTAAGTTTTCTTCATGAGGGTTTGAGTTGTCAAGATGCATAACAATGACTTTTTCTCTTTGCATTAATACAGCTCCTAACCTTGAAGAGAAGCATCACAAAAACCCGACAAAATTAATCGTTTCTTCTGGTAAATGCGAGGGAAGTATGGGTGCTTCACAGAGTTTTTGTTTAAGGAGTTTTTTTTTTGAAAAGGCTTGATTCTTGTTCTTCGCGCCCAGATTATAACTCTTGTTTTTTTTGGTTAAATTAGTCAAAGGCTTTTGCAATTCTTTCGAAAAACTTCGATTAAATCTCGGTATAATAAGCCCGCGCGTCTAAGAATTAACGCACTTCTGTGGGTGTAGTGAGAGACTACGTCACAACCCTTCTAATAACAGCTATTCGATCATTCTCTACCTAATTTTCGCGGCACAGGGGTCTATACACCGACGACACAGTTCCTTCGACTATATGAGAGGTATTTCTTTACAATCATCGCCATAACGACCTAAATTCGCCACAACCCGCATGACATACAAAAAACTATCATTGCAGATATAAAACTACATTATACTTCTAATACATACTCTAGAGATCTTGTATCCAACATTCCTAATCAGAATGTATAGCAGAATACAAACCAAGAAAGATCCTACTGAAAATCCCAAACATCAAAGGATTGCCACGCAATAACAAACCACTGACCAAACAATACTTTTCCTAACTATAATTCTAATTAACCTTGTTAACCCAAACCATTGTGCACTTATAACTATCTTTATTGCTAATCTTCCTACACATCAAGAACACACCTTAGTGCATTAAGACAATCTACACTTGCAAATATACAATGTCGACACTTGAGATCATACTAACTCTTCTTAACTTTAATACAATCTTCGAGAGCCATTATTAACACTCTCAGAAGAATGCGCATCTACTACGCATACTGTCTCTCATCATCGTGGATGTACGAGCACCCTAGAATACACCATATCTCTCGTATACAAGCATCTATAGCGATCATCTTTACCACGATCACTGTTTTACTCTACATCACAGATTCATGAGCATGATCTACAACCAAGGGATTTCACTACTCTCTCTGTAGGGCGCTGTGTCCTCTCTCGACACAACAACACATACATAGCATGCATGCCTACATCTCTGCGTATCCTTTCGCCGGTCCGTCCTGTCGTGCACTCTTATTATCAGAACAACTCTAATAACAGTTCAACAATCGCGTGCACCACTCTCGTGCATGAATGATCTCGAACACACACAGTTCAGTATCAACTTTGAGTGCGACACATTTTAGCTGCATGAGCGCGATGATTCTACTCTAGTGTTCGGCATCGCGGGTGACACTTCTGGGAGAGTTTAGTATGTGGATTCGTGGCATTATGTATGATGTTGTCATATGATGGTCGGTCGCGGCGGTAATGGACGCAATGGCAGGCATTGTAACAGATGTGGGTTCTTGGTGTTTTACGTACATAATATAGTTATTGTCTGTATAATTGCTTAAAAGGTTAAATAATAGTTAAAAATTAATTTGTAAATTATTACAGAGATTCACTTGTAACGCGTGGGACTATCTTACATTACATGTCTACGATGATTTTAAGTAACATTCAAATATGAGATTTAGGTCGACAGGCCAGCACAATGTTTAAATAGGTGTGTTAGACACTGGCGCTTGGGATAAGAGAGTAATAGTCACGAAACACAAGTGTTGGAGACAGATGAGGCATGAGTGATGTATGGTTTGTTAGGGTGTGCATGCTAGTAGTCTGTGACAACAGTGTGACAACTAGGCGATGTCATGTGGTGACGTGAAAGAGGGACACAAGGTATGTTGGGATGTTGATGGCTGGACATTAATCAGGAAGTTATGGGTGTTAAACGTTGATAGTTAGACACGGCTATGTAGTCTTATTAGGTGGAGGTGCGTCTCAATAAGGGTTGGTATGGACACATTAAGACGAGGACATGAGTAGAAGGAGGACAGGAACATGAGATAGTGTTGATGTTACACTATCTATAGGTCTCAAAATGTGTAGGGGGCGACAGTCTGTGATTGAGACGGGTACCACATGAGGATGCTTCTCAGTATTGTTACAGTGTGGGGTCTCGTCTAGGCAGTGGATGTTGGGGGGTATGAGTAAGGTGCATCCTATGGAGGTTGATGGTGTGTTAGAGCACACAAGTTAGTGAGTGTTGACTGGGACTAGATATGATGGATGGTACACTGGGGAGGTGGGCATGATATAACATTAGCACGGGGGCGGACACAAAGTTGTGGAAATAAGGGAGGCATCTTGAATGGAATTGTATGAAGTGGTGTCTATGGGGTGAAACTTTATTAAGTGATCTATACACCAGACTTGAGTTGCGCAGAGGGGAGTAGTGGGTGAAGCGTATGGAGAGATTGAGGGGGTCACAGGTTATTTCTACTGTAATGAGGGTGGATTTATAGTGTCTGAGAGTATCTATTAGCTGGGGAGGGATTTGTTGAGTGAGTAGAATTGCGCGCGGAGGTATAGGTCAGGGAGAGAGAGGTGTGTGATATGATGTTTGGTTTTTGGCTTTTGGATAAGATTTTGACGATGTGAGTTGTTGGGTAGTGTTGGGTATTGGTGTCTAGGTAGTAGGGGGGCGTGTGTCTTTTTCAGGTTTGTAAAGACTACAGTGGTGTAGGTGACAGGGAGATGAGATGGGCGATCTGATCATGCCATGTTGTGTGTAGTGATATGCTAAGTCATGGGGGTGGGGCACAGGAAGTTATAGGAGTTTTATTTGCAGGTATGTGGTGGGGTTAAGGGTCACAGGTATGGGGTCTAGTTCTAGGATGTGTTGGGGTGGTATATGTGGTTCTACAGGGTAGTGTTGTGTGGAGTGGGGGTTGGAGGGTATTTATTGTTATTGGTCTCTATGGGGGTGGAAATGGGATCTATGGGTGGTTATAGGTATGGGGTAGGATGTTAGGATAGTCTGTAAATGTACAAGTGAGACTGGGGTTGGATGGGGGTATGTATGACAAGTTACAGGAGACATGAGTGGACAAGAGATTAGATACAGTCGGTGGTACTAGTGGGAGTGTGGGGGGGGAGGACTAGTTGTAACGGATAGAGAGAGGGGGAGTTTATGAGGACTCGACAGTGTGAACAGTCTAGTCGATGGTAAGTGGGGGTGGTGAAATAGGTGTGTTGGAATTGGAATTGGGGGGGTTTGGGGGTTTGAGGGGATTGGGAGTGAGAGAGTGTAGATATTCCTCTCTATCGAATGTGAGAGGGTAGGATTGGTATATAGTATTAGGGATAGTGGGTGGTGGTATGAATGGGAGATGAAGGTGGGAATGAGGTAGATTTGGAATAAGGGGAGGAATTGTGTTATGGGGAATGTATTGGAGGGGGTGTGGTTTGGGATGAGAGGGATATTTGGTGTGAGAGGGCTTAAGTAAGGGGAGTGTGTGGTTATGATGTGGAGATTAATAGGAGTGAATGTGGGGGGGGAATTATTAAAAGATTGTTGATGATTGTTGTAGCAATTGTTGGTGGTTACGTAGTTCAGATTGCTTGCTACGGTAGCTGTTGTTGTAAGTTCATTCTGTCGTCAAACTTTTTTTTATCACTGATACGTTGCATGAGCATGCTTAGTTACATGATCCATTAGCCTTTGGGCTAAGTTGATGGCTTCCATTCTAAAGCTTGAGGTTTCAGAGGACAGCTAACATTCCTTCAATGCTTCGAGATAGTCCCCCAATGAAAGCTTTCCAGAGTTTATCGTGTTTGGGGCGACCATGTTTTGGACATAGAACCGTTTAATTCTTGAATCTTCTAACATAAGGTTTAAGACATTTCCTTTCAATCAGATGTAAAGTTTCTCTTCCATCTTTCCTGATCTCAGTTCGGGATTAATACTTGTTTGTCAAAACTCCTTTTTAACTCAGTCCAGGTGATTTGATTTGCTTGATCTCTACTTCCCATATAGGCTGGGCATTATGCATTCCAACGGACAAGGCATCATCCCAGTTAAGTACCATAGCAAATGTTAACTGTATCTCTTCTGCATATCCACCTGTTAGGGGATCCAAAAGTGGGGGGGGGGGGGGGGGTTAAAAAAAAAAAAAAAAGAGTAGGGTGATGTAGATGTGGTTAGTTAATTAAAGAGTTGTTGAAGTAGATAAGGAAGTTTATGTTTTGGTGTTCATTTGGGTTAATATGTTGATAGAGTGTTGTGGGTAAGGTTGAATGGTTATGATGAGTTAGTGTGTCAGGTTAAGTGTATGATTACTAGCACTTGCATTTTGCAGATTGAACTTCAGAGCCGAGTGACACTATCAGTAACAACATTTCTAATGCATCTGGAGTCTAGTCGGTGCTTCCCGTTGTTGTTACTCTTTTTTGAGGCATTCTACTAAACAAAAGATAACCGGAATAAGAATGATATCAATAAGTATAAATGCCCTGTTCTTCTTAAAATGATTAAAGAAAATGCTTAATAGAAAATGCTTCATTTAAGCATGTTTAAACAATGGTGATATCTAAAGTTATGGTAATTCACGATGAATGATAATGATGGATGAATGATGAATGAAATATAGAATAATGATGAGAATTGAATAAGTGGTAAGAAACAACAAAGTAGATAACGGGATGCCTTTGTATTTAAACAACTTGCCTTAGTACTTTACATAGTCAAGAATGCATCTTCGACAAGTATTTTGATTATAACCACACATCCCGTGGCGAGTAAAGCTAAAAAAACACCACTGAAATTTTAACTAGAAACTGGGCTCTACAGAGTCTACGACATCTGCGTATATTGATCTCAGAGCTCACGCAGCATGGTAGCTTCAATGTTACATTACAGTATTCTATGGTCATAATCATCGTACACATGCTTCTAGGTGACGAGAGTATGTCACCTTATGACCTCTACTAATCAACTCACTGCTACTTCAGTGTAATCACATACGTAGCTATAGACTATGCTAGTAACATTTCTCCTATGTGTGAGATAAATCACTATTATGCTTACTTCTATCTAGGTAAAACTCTTCACAGTCATCACAGTATCTAGCTAGAAGATATGTTAGCCATAGTAACTTACTAGGCGAGATCTGCTCAATGATTAAGAGCGTCAAAACTCTCGTGAGGTCAATGTTATCTGTTCTTTCTTATCACAGGTGTGGGGTTTTTTCATTTAATGCCGCTAGCTCCCTCAAACGTTACTAAAATGACGCGAGTTCTGAATGAGATGGCCCGAGACGGTGATAACAATAAATTCCAAACGACCTCTTAACTGATACCAGTTTATACTCATGCTGTATCTTCACAACTACGTTACAGACGCAAACTGGATTCTCATTCAACATACAGCATATCTCTCATTCACTTACACCCTATGACATCTATTGCTCTTCGTCTAAGCGCACTCGAGTTGTCTGTATGACTTTCGAGTAGAGTCGTGTTCACTATCATTGCTCTAAGCTACCTCAATCAAGCTCTGCACGGTTCGCGAGATTCTAGCATGTAGTGTATAATAGGAGAGGAAAAGGTGATCATATGTCGTGTTGCAGCGAGTCTCTTTCATTATATGAAGGCGCGAGCAAGTCCTACATCTAGACTCATATCACAGGCTCTTGCCTTCAGACAATTTTAGTTCAGTGTATACGACATAATCTCCGCGCTGGAGGTTCTTCAGGTGATCTTTTCTTTACGACTTCAGCAATGTTCTCAGCATCAAAGTTTCTTATATACCACTGACAGCGAGAGCCATCGGGAACATATCAGAATATGACGAGTGTAGGTCTATGTGTAGCAAGACTCTTAAGCTGCATCTATACATCCCACTATAAATTAGAACTCATTCTTCTATATACAATGTCTTAGGTCTTTCAACCTGAGAATATTTCAACAGGACTATAATGAGCGGAGTTTCTTTCCCAAGTGACAATACCGTAGCGAGACATATTGGGTAACACAAACACATGCCTACTCAACGATACTTATGAGAACTAGCACATGATAGGTCATACTGCGGACCCTAATGAACCACGGATTGCAACATAGCAACAGTCGTTCTCTCTAACATTTACTCCTACATCCTAAATAGACTATCTAATTACATTCTATTTGCGTCAACAACTAATAGATATCCATTATGTAACTTTACATACCAGTTCCGAGATATATGGCGGCAGCGGAGGACTTTCTTGGATGGAAAAAGAAAAGTAGTCTTATAGTTAAGGTTTAAGCCATAGTATCTCTACATATGATTGGCGTACATCTCTATAGATACTCAATCTAGTCTCGCGCAGCGTATAATCTTCCCAAATAATACTTTCGCTCCATATGACTTCCTTTGGGTAATACTCCCCAAATAATTTTTCCCTTTAATAATGTGCATCTTTGGGTAATTATCTCCATATTTCTTTTGAATGTCTCTCCGTTTGTAAATTACTTCTAGATAATTTCCTTTATATCTCCTTCTGTGAGATGTCACACTATATCACTGACCTCTACATATGGGGCGATCAACGCTCTCATGGAATACTCTACTCTTCATGTGGAAGTTATCTCTCCTAACTATTCAGTCTCTTATCTCTACAGTATCTCTGATGTATTTTGCGGGAACACATCTACATCTTTTAAATCGTCCATGCATTAGTCATATAACTGTCAAGAGCGTCACATCACACACAGACACACATGGACTATTGGCGGTCTCGTATCACTTTTGGAAGGGGAGAAGAGATATAAATCTCCTAGGCACACATTAGATACACTCTCTGGTTTGTTTATTGTTTATCAGTGTAGGCGATGATCTCATTCAAGATACTTTTTTGAGTACTAGATGATCTGATTTTTTAACATCAATATCATCTATGACATTTGCTTTAGTGATATGTAATGCTTGCTGCTGTTAGATTGTTGGTTGCATTTCGTCAGACATTTCTGGGAGGTTTTATTGTAACATTGGTTTATCTGTTATATTGTGTAGAGAAAGATGTGTTGAGACAGATCACACACACACATCTTAATTGTGTATATATTTGAGAAAGTTTCTACGACACTTGATAAGTCAATTGGAGATGTATAGACACATATGGTGACATGTTGTGAGGATTGGAGATTAGTTAGGTGGCACCGAGAGTTGATATGGGACTGATCATGACTCAATCTATCGATATCTACAAGGTTCAATTCATTGCTGACGATGAGTGGTGTCACACTAGTTCTTTCGTTGAGTTCCTGTTGTGAGGAGGGTGATGAGATTTTTATAGTTTTAAGGTTTAGGTTGTTTTAAGTGGTGTGTGGGTGTGTACACACACAGGGAGGTAGGCTGTTATTACAGTGTGTGTAATATCACACATTTGAACTACGAGATAACTCTCTGTATGAGTTGATATGTACAGGGTGGATTGTCATTGTGAGGTTTACTGGCACATATTTGGTGTGAACGTAGGTACTCATTGATTTTGAGTGGAGTTAGGAGAGTATCACTTAGTAGTTTAGACGTCTATTTGTGAGTGTGAGATTTACGTGTGTTTGTTATAGGTGAGAACACGAGTACGGAGATGGGATTGGTCGTGGGAGCAAGGGGTCTACACAATAACGTCACTGAAACGATAGGGAGTGCATTATACACTAGACATTGATGGAGATGACTCTTAGAGAAGGGTTATAATATTTTAAATAGTATGATGATTTAATGTATGGGGGTTTACTACAGGGCTTAAGTCATTTGGTTGTTTCAAGTACTTAGAGGTTACGTGATAGTGTGACACTGTTGCATCAAGTGTGTCTGGTAGAAGGAGCACAATGGGACATCTGTAGGGCATTGGGGAGGTCGCATAGTGGTAGGCGTGTGCGATATGAGTTTTGGGTATATGCTTTAGTACAATACGATTCGTGTTAGAGGCAGACTTGAGTGTGTTTTGTAGTGATTAATATCTATTTTGCATAAGACATTGTGTAAAATGTTAGTTAGACATGACACTCATGAGGGCTTTTGGAGTCTGTAGGATGAGGGCACAGTTTAGGGGTGAGTCTTGGGGTGTGTGTGTTTTCTGTTTTTGGAGTGAGATGAGTGGTGGATAGGAGTTTATAGACACACACACAACTGGGATTTTACACGCAGAGAGAGAGAGCGACATTGTGAGAGATAATCTCTTCTAAGTGGTGTTCTCTCTATGGGTGGATGTTTTCTTATAGGTATAATTTGGGGATGGTGGTGACACATCTAACTTGTGTCTTAACAATATTTTCAATGTGACATGGGAGTGTGTGAGACGCACGCGTAGTGGATTATGGGGTCTTTAGCATGTAGGTTTGGCGGAGGCAGATGTGATATGGGGGGCACATGAGTGTTTTATAAGAGGACAGGGCATGTATGTTCTCAGAGTAGAGTTTTGGGAGCGTTATGATCACGTTGTCGGGGTTGTGCTGGGATCACAGATCATCTCATCATTAGTCTGTGTACAGTATGAGTTTGTGTTATATCTTAGAGTACTTGCGTGTGTACTGGTTTATGGGGAGTGGTTCACATGAGACGGGGTTCAATAGAGGGATATTTCTAGGTAGTAGGATGGGGGTTGTGTAGATGGATATCACGGGATTCTACGACACACTGGTTACGACTGGGTAGAGTGAAATGTGTATTATTCAAGATGTGAGTGCTAACTGCGAACTTGGTGAACAGGAACAGTGTGAGTATATCTAACAGGGAAGAGGACTTCAATATACGTGTGGTGTAGACTTACTATTGTACTATATGGGTTAGGTGCAACTTACGACGTATGATACTCAACAGTGAATATAGAAAAGTGGACGTTAAAAATCAGCAGTGTCGGGAGTGGACAATAGTGCGATGTTTTTGGTATAGGGGTGGAAGTGGTGGGTGTATGGTGGATGGTTTTGTTAGTTTGTTTAGAAAGGGATGGTGTGTTTGGTGTATTCTTATTGTAATTTTTGATGATTATGTGGGGTTATGGGATTGTATGGGTATGTTGGGGTTTTGTTAGTTTTGTTGTGTTGGTTATATTTGAATTGGGTGTTTAGGTTAGGTGGGGGTTTGAGTTTTATTTAGGGGATGTGTTGGGGGGTTTTGGTTTTAGAGTGGGTTGGTTTGGGGAATTGTTTTGGTTAGGTGTTAGGTGCTTGGTAGGTTGGTTTATTGTTTGTAGGTGGTGTTGGTGGTGTTATTTTGGGTTAATTGGTTGTTGTTAATTTTGTTTTGTTTTTTAATGGTTTTTTGGGGTTTAGGGGGTTAGGGTTGGGTGATTTTAGGATGTGTATAGGTGGGGGGGTGGGATTTGAGGGTGTGTGGGGTGGTGTTGATTGTTATGTTGTTTTTTTTTAAGGTTTATGGTGATTTGGTTTTGGGATTTAAGGGGGGGTGAGTTGGAGGTGTTGTGGGGTTTTTAGTGATGTAGAGGGAGTAGTATTGTTGTTTAGAATATAGGATTAGGGTTAATGGTGAAAGGAGGGTTATGAGTGGTGTTGAAGTGTTCTATGTTGGGTATTTGGTGTGAGGAATTTAGGGTTGTTAGTAAGAAGATGGGGTGGCAGTTTGAATGATCAAACAAGCCACTATTTATACCCTATTTTCAAAGTGTGACAAGAAAAATTATGAGCTGTGCTTGACACATAGAGGTCTTAGTAGGGGATTTATATAAGCTAGAAATTTCAGGTGTGGAGGTCTAGGAAAGTAGATTGATGTGTTGGATGTGTTTGGTGCTTGCCGCGGCTGAAGTAAGGCAAAAGAGAGGTCATGTGCTCACAATTTGACGCAAGGAGATGGCTAGTACCAGCTGGGTATGCAGCTTGAGGGTTTCTAGAATAGTGTTCACATAATAATTTTGCACATTGGAATGGTTTAAATGGTCAAAATTGATGTGAATGGGTTCGGAGCTATTTTGGGGTTCGACTATGGTCTTCATAAGTTTTATCAAGCTTACATTATCAGTGATGTAACTGTGATTAAGGATAAGTTAATATATGGTAGGCCAAGGTCTGATATAGGAAGGATTAGCAAAGATTAGCAATTGGTTTGGGTTAAAACTTATTAGAATTGAAGAAATGAGGTCACGGGTTCAAATAGGGCTCGTTTAGGGTTTTCTTGACTTTCTTGGCTTATATTTTGCATACTCTTGATTAAGGATGATGGAATAAAAATCCTAGGGCTTATATAAAGTATTATCAATGAAGTTTGGTCATTGGTTTAAGTTAAAATAGGTTGAAATTGAAAGAATAAGCCGTGGCTTGGAATTAGGGCTCAGTATAACATATTTATATAAAGCCTAGGATTTTTTATTTCCATATCCTTAATCAAGATTAATGCAAATATAAGCCAAGAAAGTCAAGAAAACAACGAGCCATATCTGAACCCGTGACCTCATTTTTCTGCAATTCTATAAGTTTAAACCCAAACCAATTGCTATATTTGCTTAATCCTTCCTATATCAGACCTTGGCAAACATATATTAACTATCCATAATCAAGATACACACGAAATGTAAGCTTGAAAACTTATGATACCATATCCGAACCCAAAATAGCCCGAACCCTTCACATCAATTTTTGACTTCCAGTTTAAACCATTCAAGTGCAAAAATATTATGTAACACTATTCTAGAAACTCACAAGCTGCTTACCCAGCCTGGTTAGGACATCCCTTGGTCAAAATTGAGAGCGACATGACCTCTCTCTTGCTTACTTCCCCGCGGCAAGCACCAACACATCAAACACATCAATCTACTTCCTGACCTCCACAAGCTGAATTTCTAGCTTATATAAATCCCCTACTAGACCTCCTATGTGTCAAGATCAGATCTTAAGCCTTGCTTGCTCACCACTCTTGAAAATGGGTATAAATAGGGGCTTTGTGTGTTCATTCAAACTCGCACCCCCCATCTTCTTACTATAACCCTTAAGGCAGCAATCCTTTGCTCCCATATGATCCTAGGATCATAAAAGACGTTCAAGAAGCGAAGCCTTGAAGAAAACGAAGCCCGAGAGTCGTTACTCTAGCCGTACGAAGCCGAAAGCCTCGATTTCAACCCATTCCTAAGCCATAAGCTCAAACCAGGTTCTCTAAACTTATAATCTGCTCATGTAATGTTATAATGTTCATATGATCTTGATAAATCATAATATAAAGCTTTGAACTGCAAAAACCTAAGTGTTATGCATTATTGATCCAAAAGCCGTACACCCGAAACCCTAATTTCATGTTTTTACTTAAATTCACCTGCCATGTATCTCTCCCAAAACTTGTACACCCCCTTTCGCGTTATAATACCAATCCTAATAAGCTATTATAATGTTAAAATAAGTACTTGTGTATAATTCATACACAAGATAATTTGACCTTAAAAGCCACGCGTATGTTCATTTTAAAAAACCCTAATAGACCCGTTATGTTTCCTAGCTTAACAAATCGTCTAACTTGAAAACTTTCATTTGTGTAAAATCTTCATATTTTTAGTTTATTCATAACTGTTATAAATGTCTATTGAAATGTTAAATAAGCTTGCATGCAACTTGAGAGCATGTTTTGGTAATTAATAATCCATCAAGGGGTATATATGCGTAAATTTTCTATAACATAAAAGGACTAAAAGTGTCATTTTAACAAGTTAAAACTACAGGTATCATTTATGTCATTTCCCAAAGTCCAAAGGTTTATTTTGATAACAATAATAAGTTAAATGGACAAAGTCGTAACAGTACAACAACTCAGGGTCCTAGTATTGCAATTTTGCCAAACGCAAGGGTCTAAAAGTAACATTTTGAAAAAGTATAAAACAACATTTCAAAACATTTACCATGACATAACTTTAAATTAACGCTTTGACGTGCTTAACATTCCCATATTGAAATAAAAATGCTTAAAACTACTTATGTTAAACTAATAAAAGTCATTCATCATCGATGTGCTTTCAAAAATCATGTCCCGGATTCATATCATACCACAATACTAGGGAGCTTCATATTAAGGAGTTTCATCTTGGTATTACATTCTGACTGAGTTGTTAGCGGTTTATATGATTAAAGTGCCGCTATCTCACTCAAACGTTTACTGAATGACTTCTGAATTATGAATGGCCTGAACGTGTTATGATAATTTTAATATCAAAACCGACATCATAGTAAAATCTTACATTCAATCAACACTAAACTTGACATAAATTAAGGCCCCCCAACAGGGTTGCCCGTGACAACGAAGCCGTTACTTTCATTTCATATACATTTGCTATCAATTTCCCTATAACTGTTCAGGTGGTTTGTTCATAGCCTCGCATTTCAATCTTTTTATAAACCCGCGAGGGGGATACATGCTATAAACAAGAATGCAATTATTTCTCTATGCTATTTCAATTTACTATTGCCTAAGTAACTGCTTTGCCTTTAAGTCCCCATAATCATGAACCGTTAATTACTCTCCGTAGTAAGCGCGAATGATGTGAATAGATCTATTTGGGCTGGACTCCCCGTTAGGTAAAACCAGTAAACGTTGTAAACCAATTGCACATCATTAGAAATCACGCTGGTATTCTGGAAAGGTACCCGCAGGTGCTATAACGTACACCAACCCTAAGGCTTCGGATTACATGAGCATAAATGGCAATAATAAAAATGTTTTCAATACTGGAGTTGTAATATCAAGAGTAAACCAAATATCGCATATTGCATTTAAATTTTTTACGTTATACCTATGGATTTCACTCAACCTTTGTGTTGACTTTTTAGCATGTTTTATCTCAGGTAACTAATGGCACGGAGTGGCGAGGACATGAAGATGGAAAAACCGTTATACATTCACCGGGACTTGTAAATACAGGATGTTGGCGGACCTACTTCTTTGTAAAAACTCTGAAGAAATAAGTGAATGATAACTTATTTCATAAACGAGCTCTTTTTGAAATTCGTTTGTCTATGATATGATTGTTGTAACCTTGAAGTAATACCCCAGGAATTAGCTATCCGCTGCAATATGTAAATAAAGGTGGAGTACAGATTATGTATCAAGAGCCAACATTATACAGAAACAAGGTTAAAACATGCTTAACTATAGACTACTCTTTCTATATTTCCATCCAAGAAAGTCCTCGTGACCGCTATAACTCCAGGAATGTAAGTTAAAGTTATCATAACTATTAATATTACTAAAATAAATAACTTATGAATACTTTACTGCTGGGCTGATTAAGGCAGAACGATGTCTTTCCCCCCGAGACATCCTACTGGCAAATTTAGAGGATGTCTTTTCTTCAATTTCCAAACTAAGTTCCTCTGATTTTTCTCGAATTATGTCGCCTGTGCCTCTCCAGAGGAAAACTTACTATAAGGGTGTCTTCTAATTTATTTGGAATTGCCCGCTAGCTTCACCGACCTTTCTGTATATTTCCCCGATGATCCTTACATTAAAGCTTACAAGCTGTTCTATACTAAAAAATGCACCAATCCCGCCGTCCAATATCATACCTCCATAAAACTCAAGAATCCCTTTCTACAGAAGACTTCTTTCACCAACAAATCGATCTTCTTCTTCCCCGTTCCAACACTCAAACATTTGAGATGCGAAACGTCTCGAAAGTCAACTATCGAGCGACAGCGAAGATGGCAAAATTCAAGGGGTAATATCAATGTATCTAGAAAGAATCCCTCATGAAACGTTTTGAGAACAGATTGAAAACAGCATCGAAGGTATCTCGGTAAAAAGGAACTAATAAGATCATACCAACGTGATTTTTTGACGCCTTAGCAGCAGAAGTCAGCAAACTCATACTCAGATCATGCTAAACTCAGAGAAGGCAAAATAGGATCTAACCATAAGAGCTCCTTAGTCTCGCTACAGTAATCCACTGAACTTTAGCAGATAGTTATTAATAGACAAGGGAAACTCGGTCCACCAAGCAGATACCTAGAATTCTCATGACTTCCAACAGGCGAACATCTAGAACACGCATGAGATGATCATCAGTTCCATAGTAGTTAAAACATTTCAGTTTTTAGCTTACTAGCCATCTGGATGTGTGTATAAATAAAATACTTGTCAAATCTGACTATGGTATAAGTACTAAGGCCAAAGTGTTCTAAATACACAGAGCAACAACCGTCACTACTTATTGTATCATTACCACTGTTAATTCATCTCATCATTATTCCATCATTCATTCATCATCTCAGTCTCATGCATGACATTCATCATCATACCATTAACGCTTTAGATATCACTTATATTTGTTAAACATGCTTAGCATGAAGCAATTATTCTTTAAGCATTTCAACTTTAATCAGTTATAAAAAAGAACCGGCATTATACATGCTGATATCTCATTCTTACATTACGTTTTATCTTTCGTTAGTAACAATGCCTCCAAAAAGTAGTATCAACAACGGAAGCACCGACTATACTGCCAGATGCATTAGAAAGGTTAGTTACTGATAGTGTCAACCTCGGCTCTAGAAGCACAAGCATAGCAGACAATGGCAAGTCTGCTATAATTCCTGACATGGAACACCGTCGCGTCTACTAGAACTCCTCAGTGAAACGGAAACTCTAAAGAGGTTCATCAGCTGTCAACCTTTCTACTTTAATGAGGATACGGAAGATAGCAGTCTTAGGCCTTAATGCGCTGGTTTGAACGAACCAAATCAAGTATTCTCCCGTAGGCATGTATGCCGAAGAGAATAAGAGTAACATCTTTTGGCTACTGTAGCTTTAAACTGATGAGCCTGATCACCGGTGGAATGCACAAGCCACCTATGGGAAATAGATCAAGCAAATACAAAATCACCTGGACTGAGTTAAAAAGGATTCTTGACAACAGTTTATCCCGAACTGAATCATGAAGATGGAAGAAGAACATTTACAATCTGATTGAAGGGAAATTGAGTCTAAACCATATGTTAGAAGGATACCAAGAATTTAACGGTATCCCTATGTCCAAACATGGTGACACAAACAACGAAAAACAACTTGGAAGCTTTCATTTTGGAGGGGGGGGCGGCGAAAAACTATCGTCGAAGCATTGAAGGAAAGATGTGTACTTGCACTCTTAAACCTTCAAACTTTGAGAGAAGCCATCAACATACCCAAAGGCTAATGGATCAAGTAACTAAGGCAATGCACCAATTACAAGGTATACAAGGATGATAACAAAAGAAATTTGACACAGAAGAACCTCACACAAGCCTCCGTAGCAACAACAACTACAGTTAACACCACAATTGCTACAACAATCACAACAACAAAACCATAAGGCAAGTAAGGCTGGTATAGCGCTATGCTGTACTCAATCCAAGAAAAAGTGTATGGATATGCAGAGATCTCCCTTTGGCAAGAGATGCAATTCTATCAACAACAGAGCGCTTGTACTGGCAAAATGTAATATTTTGCAACAAGGTGGCCATTTGAGTAAGAACTGCCGAAATAAGAAGCCAAGCCACTGAAGTAATCAACTACCAGTGACGTGTATTGTCATGCTGTGGAGAAAAAAGGGGCATTATACATAATCAGTGCGCAAGACCAAACATCAATGCCCGAAGAGCCACATGCTTGAAAGATAGAATTGCTTTAACAAGACCCAAACTAATGTTACAGGGATATTTTCTATTAATCAGCATTAGTGCAAAGTATTGCTTAATTCGCGTGAGCTGATATGAAGCTTTATAACCATATCGCTTGTCATCTAAGCTAAAAAATTCCGTCTATTACAATAATACTCTATTTTACGAAACAAATGGACAGACGGACAAACTTAGTAAGCACAACACTGTTTATAAAGTCTGACACTCTAACTCTGCTAACCAGCCTTTCAGAAATCGATCTCATGCCAATTAAGACTGGTAGTTTCGAGACGTTGTCATCGGTATGGACCTGGTATCAATCCAAGTCCCCCCTCATGGCTCTCTGTGATGAAAACGTCGTTCCACTATGCCAATCAACGGTAAAACTTTAATCATACGAGGTGATCGAAGTGAAAACTCGACTAAATCACATATCATAGTATAACAACCGAAAGTATATATCCGAGGTTGTCCAAGTTTTCATGATATCAAGTATGGAGAAAGAATCCAGATGAGAAAAAACTATGAAAGACATTCCCGTAGATCAAAGTAAGTCCCATATGTTTTTCCTGAAGATCTACCTGTCTCATCTCCCGTTCGCACAGTAGAATTCCAAATCCCCTTAATCCAACACCACCCCCCCTCCCCAACCGGAGCAGGCACCTGTAGCCTCGAACACCTTATAGATTAGCTCCTCAGAAATGCATTAGTTTTATCTAAACAACTTCAAGAACTAACCGATCGAGGTTTCATTCGACCAAGTACATCGCCTTGGGGAGCTCCTGTCTTATTTGTGAAAAAGAAGGACGGATCTTTCAGAATGTGTATCGATTACCGAGAGTTGAATAAACTTACCATAAAGAATCATTATCCATTACCAAGGATCGATGACTTATTCGATCAACTTCCAAGTTCAAGAGTTTATAAAAATCGACTTAAGTATCAGTTATCATCACTGAGAGTAAGGAAAAGAGATCCCTAAGACTGCTTTCAGAACAAGATACGGACACTATGAATTTCAAGTCATGCCATTTGGTTTAACAAACGCACCTGTTGTATTCATGGATCTCATGAATCGTGTTATGTAAACCATATCTGGATAAATTCGTAATAGAGTTTTATGATGATATTCTTATCTATACTCGCAACGAGAAGAAACATGGCAAATCATCTCAGAATTATATGGAATAACTCTGAAAAGAGAAATTGTATGCCAAGTTCTCTAAATGTGATTTCTGGATTCATATCGTGCAATTTCTTAGACATCTCATCGATAGTCAAGGACTTCATGTTGACCCTGCCAAGATCGAGCGTTAAGAATTGGGACATCCTCGTCACTACCACCACAGCACTGCGATAAGTCTGTAGGACTCGCCGGCTATTACCGAAGATTTTCGAAGGTTTTTCGAAATTGCAAAGCCTTTGACTAAATTACCAAAAAAACAATAGTTATATATCTGGGGCGAAGAACAATCAGCTATTCAACTCCTTAAACAAAAACTCTGTAAAAGCACCCATCTTAGCATACCAAAAGGAAACGATAAATTTGATCGTTTACTGTGAATGCATCACTTCAAGGGATTAGGAGCTGTATTAATGCAAAAGAGAAAAAGTCATTGCTTGCATCCTTGACAACTCAAACCTCATGAAGAAAACTATACCACTCCATGATGCTTGTAATTAAGGAGCAGTAATATTCGCTCTTAACATCTGGAGACATTTACTATTTAAATTCTATACGGTACAAAGTGTACAGTTTTCACTGATCACAAAAGCCTTCAACATATTCTTCGTCAAAAAGAATTGAATATGAGGCAACGCCGATGGTTAGAATTACTCGCAGATTATGAAATTTGTGGAGATATTGTTATCATCCCGAAAGCAAATGTTGTAGCAGATGCATTAAGCCCGAAAGAAACGAATCAAACCCTACCCGAGTTCGAGCATTAATCTTAACCATTCATTCCAAAATAACCATCTCAATTCCTCGAACCCAGAGTGAAGCCCTCAAAGAAAGAAAATGCAAAATGAAACCTACAAGGAAATGGACAAAATCAATTGAAAATCATCTAATGGAACTCGTTGTATCAAAAACCGAAGTTGGTTACCACTTTTTCGGTTTTGAGAGACTTAATCCCCATAGCGATGAGTCCATAAATCAAAATAATCTATTCACCTGGTTTCTGATAAAATGTACATGATTTAAAGAAACTCTATAGGTGGCCTAACAGAAAGGCAATCATCGCAGAATATGAGCAAGTGTTTTGACATGTTCTAGAGTTAAAAGCAGAATGTCAAAAGCCATCCGCTTGTTGGTACAACCGAAATCCTATTGGAAATGGGAGAGGATAGACAATGGAATTCGTTACAAAGTCAACCCAAAACCTCAACCGGACTAATGCCATATGGGTCATGTCGATCAGTCTTGACCAAATTAACTCATTTCATTCCCTTGCGAGCGACGGATAGTAATGAACTCTTATGAGGTTTATACATCAAAGAAATAGTCTCTCGACATGGCGTGCCAATCTCTATCATCTCGGATCGTGACAGTCACTTCACATCCAGATTCTGGCAATCATTGCAAAATGCTTTGGGTACTCAACTAGACATGAGTACAACATATCATCCTGAAACTGATGGACAAAGTGAAAGAACCATCCAAACACTCGAAGACATGCTACGAGCTTGTGTTATAGATTTCGGGAAAGGATGGGATAAACATTTACCATTGGTAGAATTTTCGTACAATAACAGTTATCATGCCAGTATCAAGGCAGCACCGTTCGAAGCACTTTATGGATGAAAGTGTAGATCACCTGTTTGCTGGGCCGAAGTTGGAGATTCTCAACTCACAGGACCAGAAATAATTCAAGAAACCACTGAAAAGATCGTACAAATTCGTCAACGCTTGCAAGCTGCAAGAGATCGACAAAGAAGTTACGCCAATATAAGGCGAAAGCCTTTAGAATTTCAAGTTGGCGATCGTGTTATGTTAAAAGTATCACCCCGTAAGGGTATCTTTCGATTCGGAAAACGAGGAAAGCTTAATCCACGATACATTGGACCATTCAAAATCTCTTCACGAATTAGCCCAGTACTTACAAACCTAGAGCTTCCTGAAGAGCTTCATAGTATCCACAATAATTTCCACGTTTCGAATCTCAAGAAATGCTTATCCGATGAATCTCTTATTATTCCAATAAAAGAACTTCAACTCGACGACAAACTCAACTTTGTAGAAGAACCAGTGGAAGTTATGGACCGTGAGATCAAGCAACTCAAGCGAAGTCGTATTCCTATAATCAAAGTACGATGGAACTCTAAAAGAGGAACACAGTAATACCTAGGAACGCGAAGATGAAATTCGTGCCAAATATCCTCATCTATTTTCAATCATCACTTCAAGTTCAATTAAATCTCGGGACGAGATTTCTGTAAGGGGTGGAGACTATAACAACCCGCAATTTTCATAAATGTAAATATCCATCTATTAAGTTAGATGATGTACAATCTATCAGTTATATATGAACTCACCTTTTTCAGGGAAATTTTTCGCTTTATTACATTACTTACTTTGCCAATATCTCAATGTGCAACATTTCTTGCATAACTAAAGTTAACGGGCTCAGGCAACCTATCTATGGCAATCCTATCTTCATATATGTCAAGCAATCATCATAATAATCAAGCAAATATCATAGATTTCATTTTACAAAAAAGTACATTATTCCTAAAATGTACCATTCCAACGTTATATCAAAATGGCTTTAACCGTTATCGGATGCTCTAAAAACCCTAATACCATGAAGGATTAAACATCTAAAGTGAATGCACAGATACAAAAGCATATGTACAAGCAATATAAACATCTCATATGAAATATAGAAATCACTCAACTCAAAGCACAAATCTCTTCAACCAAAGTAATAAATCTCAAAAAGCTCAATGTACAAGTACATTAACATGATTCTCTAAAAATAAGCCGTTTTACCTCTGTTTTCATTCTTAATTTCTCACACCACTGTGTACAAGCGTAATACACTCATTATAGCAATGTAAAAACCCATAAATATTCTATTCATAAGCTTCCATACATCTTTTTATATCTCAAAACCCTAATTCAAACCCTAAACCCCAAAAAACGAGCTAGTTCTAAATATGAACCCGTTCTTTTATTTTTAATCCATTGTATATCTCAAAAAACCCCTCTTAAAAAGTTTGTAGTAACAAATTACAACATTTTAAATCATATTCCATCATCAATTCATCATTCTACTTCACTAACACAATAAACGAAATCCAGAAAACCCTAATATGTACCCTAATATATTTTTGACCCAATTTTACTCATTTTTCAGACGCATGCTCATTCTCAAGTAAGTCAACCAAGAAGTCATTGTGAAACCCATAAAAGATTTACAAACCTTTATCTATCATTAACCATCCTTTCTTTAACAATGTACAAGAATTACAAAGCTAGAAAACCCTAAAAGTATAATACGAGCCCTAATTCCAAGCTACGGCTTATTCTTTCAATTTCAACCTATTTAACTTAACCAAAGAACCAAAATTCATTTATAATACTTTATATAAGCTCTAGGATCTGTATTCCATCATTCTTAATCAAGAGTATGCAAAATATAACCCAAGAAAGTCAAGAAAACCCTAAACGAGCCCTATTTGAACCCGTGACCTCATTTCTTCAATTCTAATCCGTTTTAACCCAAACCAATTGCTAATCTTTGCTAATCCTTCCTATATCAGACCTTGGCTACATATATTAACTTGCCATAATCAGTACACACGAAATGTAAGCTTGAAAACTTGTGAAACCCTAGTCGAACTCTAAAACAGCCCGAACCCCTTCACCACAATTTGACCATTTTTAAACCATTCCAAGTGCAAAACTCTTATGTGAACCTCTTCTAGAAACCCTCAAGCTGCTTATCCACCTGCTTAGACCATTCCTTGGTCAAAATTGAGAGCACATGGCCTCTCTTTTGCTTACTTCAGCCGCGGCAAGCACCAAACAACAACCAACTCATCAATCTACTTTCCTAGACCTCCACACCTGAATTTATAGCTTATACACAGTCCCCTACTAGACCTCCTATGTGTCAAGACAGATCTGAAGCTTGCTTGCTCACCACTCTTGAAAATGGGTATAAGTAGGGGCTTTGTGTGTTCATTCAAACTCGCACCCCCATCTTCTTACTATAACCCTTAAGGCAGCAATCCTTTGCTCCCATATGATCCTAGGATCATAAAAGACATTCAAGAAGTGAAGCCTTGAAGAAAACGAAGCCCGAGAGTCGTTACTCTAGCCGTACGAAGCCGAAAGCCTCGATTTCAACCCATTCCTAAGCCATAAGCTCAAACCAGGTTCTCTAAACTTATAATCTGCTCATGTAATGTTATAATGTTCATATGATCTTGATAAAATCATAATATAAAGCTTTGAACTCAAAAACCTAAGTGTTATGCCTTTTTGATCCAAAACCGTACACCCGAAACCCTAATTTCATGTTTTTACTTAAACTATGGGTTAAACTTGTAAACTTTTGTTATAATCAATCCTAATAAGCTATTATAATGTTAAAATAAGTACTTTGATAAGTTATAAGAGAATTTGACCTTAAAACCCGCGCGTTTTCATTTTAAAACCCTAATATGACCCGTTTTACTTCCTAGCTTAACGAATCATTAATTTAAACTTGCGTTGTGTTAAATCTTCATATTTTAGTTTATTATAACTTATAAATGTCTATTGAAATGTTAAAATAAGCTTGCATGGCAATTTGGACATGTTTTGTAATTATAATCCATGCAAGGGGTATATATCGTAATTTTCAGAAACTTATAACTAAAAGGACTAAAAGTGTCATTTTATCAAAGTTATAACTCCAGGGATCATTTATGTCACTTTCCAAAGTCCAAGGTTTATTTTGTATATCAATAAAAGTTGAAGGACCAAAGTCGTAAAAATGCAAACCCTAGGGGTCTATTTGCAATTTTCCAAACCCCAGGGTCTAAAATGTAACATTTTGAAAAAGTATAAAACACATTCAAAACATTACCAGACATAACTTTAATTAACGCTTGACGTGCTTAAAATTTTTCCAATATTGAAAAATGCATTAAAACTACTTATTGTTATAACTATTATATCATTCATCATCGATGTGCTTTCAAAAATCATGTCCCAGATCCATATCATACCACAATACTAAAGGGACTTCAATAATTAAGGAGTTTCATCTTGGTATTACGTTCTGACTGAGTTGTTGGGTTTACGATTTAAAGTGCCCTAGCTCCTCAAACGTTTACTGAATGACTTCTGAATTATGATGGCCCGAACGGTGTTATGATAATTTTAATATCAAAACCGACATCAATGTAAAATCTTACATATTCAATCAAACTAAGACTTGACATATATTACCCCAGGTTGCCCGTGACGAAGCCGTTACTTTCATTTCATATACATTTGCTATCAATTTCCCTATAACTGTAATTTCCCTATAACTGTTCAGGTTTCAATCTTTTTATAAACCCGCGAGGGGGATACATGCTATAAACATGAATGCAATTATTTTTGTATGTTATTTCAATTCACTATTGCCTAAGTAACTGCTTTGCCTTTAAGTCCCCATAATCATGAACCGTTAATTACTCGCCGTAGTAAGCGCGAATGATGTGAACAGATCTATTTGGGCTGGACTCCCTGTTGGTGTACCCAGTTATGTATAACCAATCACACATCATTAGAAATCACGCGGGTATTTTGGCAAAGGTACCCGCAGGGGCTATAATGTATCACCATACCCTAAGGCTTCGGATTCATGAGCTAATGGCAATAATAAATTATGTTTTCAAAACCAGGTGTATATCAACATAACCCGAATATCGCATTTGCATTCAAATTATATTACTTAAACCTATGGATTTCACTCACCCTTTGTGTTGACTTTTTAGCATGTTTTATCTCAGGTAACTAATGGCATGAAGTGACGAGGACGTGACGATGGAAAAACCATTATCATTCAAATGTTGTATTTTAGATTCTAGAAACCTCTCTTTTGTACAAATTCCGATGAAATAAATGAATGATAACTTTACTTTCAAAAATATTTAAGAATAGGAGAACAAGTTACAATGTTGGTATCGTTTAGGGCTTTCTAGCCATATAAAATAGGTCTCACAACTTAGAGTGGAGGGAGATCATCATGAAGATAAAGTGAATGAGAAGAGATAGATTAATAATTTTACTCTAAAATTAGAGATAACTCCAATTAAAGAGATATCAACGAATAGGGAAAGTAAAGGAGACGATGAGAGTAAGCAATAGAAAGAAATAAAGAGTCAGCGTTATACACCACAATAAGGGATGATGAGACAAGTTGTTTAAGAACAAGAGAACAAGTTACAATGTTGGTATCATTTAGGGCTTTATAGCCATATAAAATAGGTCTCACAACTTAGAGTGGAGGTAGATCATCATGAAGAGAAAGTGAATGAGAAGATATAGATTAATAATTTTACTCTAAAATTAGAGATAACTCCAATTAAAGAGATATCAACGAATAGAGAAAGTGAAGGAGACGATGAAAGTAAGCCATAGAAAGAAATAAAGAGTCAGAGTTATACACCACAATAAGGTATGATGAGACAAGTTATTTAAAAACAGGAGAACAAGTTATAATGTTGGTATCGTTTAGGGCTTTCTAGCCATATAAAATAGGTCTCACAACTTAGAGTGGAGGGAGATCATCATGAAGATAAAGTGAATGAGAAGAGATAGATTAATAATTTTACTCTAAAATTAGAGATAACTCCAATTAAAGAGATATCAATGAATAGAGAAAGTGAAGGAGACGATGAGAGTAAGCCATAGAAAGAAATAAAGAGTCGGCGTTATACACCACAATAAGGGATGATGAGATAAGTTATTTAAGAGTAGGAGAACAAGTTACAATGTTGGTATCGTTTAGGGCTTTCTAGCCATATAAAATAGGTCTCACAACTTAGAGTGGACTGAGATCATCATGAAGTAAAAGTGAATGAGAAGAGAAAGATCTATAATTTTACTCCAGAATTGAGGATGACTCCAATTAAAGAGATATCAACGAATAGAGGAAGTGAAGGAGAAGATGAGAGTTAGCCATTGAACAAAATAAAGAGTCGGCGTTATACACCACAATAAGGGATGATGAGACAAGTTATTTAAAAATAGGAGAACAAGTTACAATGTTGGTATCGTTTAGGGCTTTCTAGCCATATAAAATAGGTCTCACAACTTAGAGTGGAGTGAGATCATCATGAAGTGAAATTGAATGAGAATAGAAAGATTCATAATTTTACTCTAGAATTAAGGATGACTCCAATTAAAGAGATATCAACGAATAGAGAAAGTAAAGAAGAAGATGAGAGTAGGCCATAGAACAAAATAAAGAGTCGGTGTTATACACCACAATAAGGGATGATGAGAAAAATTATTTAAAAACAGAAGAAAAGTTACAATGTTGGTAACGTTTAGGGCTTTCTAGGCATATAAAATAGGTCTCACAACTTAGAGTGGAGGGAGATCATCATGAAAAGAAAGTGAATGAGAAGATATAGATTAATAATTTTACTCTAAAATTAGAGATAACTCCAATTAAAGAGATATCAACGAATAGAGAAAGTGAAGGAGACGATGAGAGTAAGCCATAGAAAGAAATAAAGAGTCGGCGTTATACACCACAATAAGGGATGATGAGACAAGTTATTTAAAAATAGGAGAACAAGTTACAATGTTGGTATCGTTTAGGGCTTTCTAGCCATATAAAATAGGTCTCACAACATAGAGTGGAGTGAGATCATCATGAAGTGAAATTGAATGAGAATAGAAAGATTCATAATTTTACTCCAGAATTGAGGATGAATCCAATTAAAGAGATATCAATGAATAGAGAAAGTAAAGAAGAAGATGAGAGTAGGCCATAGAACAAAATAAAGAGTCGGTGTTATACACCACAATAAGGTATGATAAGACAAGTTATTTAAGAATAGGAGAACAAGTTACAATGTTGGTATCGTTAGGGCTTTCTAGGCATATAAAATAGGTCTCACAACTTAGAGTGGAGGGAGATCATCATGAAGATAAAGTGAATGAGTAGAGATAGATTAATAATTTTACTCTAAAATTGAGGATGACTCCAATTAAAGAGATATCAACGAATAAAGGAAGTGAAGGAGAAGATGAGAGTTAGCTATAGAACGAAATAAAGAGTTAGTGTTATACACCACAATAAGGGATGATGAGACAGGTTATTTAAAAACAGGAGAACAAGTTACAATGTTGGTATCGTTTAGGGCTTTCTAGACACATAAAATAGGTCTCACAACTTAGAGTGGAGTGAGATCATCACGAAGTGAAATTGAATGAGCATAGAAAGATTCATAATTTTACTCCAGAATTGAGGATGACTCCAATTAAAGAGATATCAACGAATAGAGAAAGTAAAGAAGAAGATGAGAGTAGGCCATAGAACAAAATAAAGAGTCGGTGTTATACACCACAATAAGGGATGATGAGACAAGTTATTTAAGAACAGGAGAACAAGTTACAATGTTGGTATCGTTAGGGCTTTCTAGGCATATAAAATAGGTCTCACAACTTAGAGTGGAGGGAGATCATCATGAAGATAAAGTGAATGAGGAGAGATAGATTAATAATTTTACTCTAAAATTTGAGATAACTCCAATTAAAGAGATATCAACGAATAGAGAAAGTGATGGAGACGATGAGAGTAAGCCATAGAAAGAAATAAAGAGTCAGCGTTATACACCACAATAAGGGATGATGAGAAAAATTATTTAAAAACAGAAGAACAAGTTACAATGTTGGTAACGTTTAGGGCTTTTTAGGCATATAAAATAGGTCTTACAACCACTATAAGGGTTCTATATTACTAAAAACGTTTTCAATACCCTTATAGTGGATTTTTACCAAATATGGAAATTTTATTATATTTTTGTAACATTGCGATTCTAAAAGTACTTAATATCATTTTAGATGTGTTTTTCAAAGGGTTGAGTATCACATTTAATACCATTTTATGAAATGCAACAATTATTACATATATACAAGTATTTATACCTTAAAATACATCAACCCTGTGAAAAAACACATCTGAAATGATATCAAGTAATTGTAGAATTGCAATGTTACAAAAATATAGTAAAATTTCTATATCTGGTAAAAATCCACTATAAGGGTATTGAAAACATTTTTAGTAATATAGAACTCTTATAGTGGATTTTTCTAAAATTTTCAATTATTTAGTTTCTAGGGTTTCTGCTTTAATGTTTAGCATTTAATATACCAAAATGTAGTGTTTTAATCATTTTAAGGACATAACACCAACCGTTTTTAAAAGATTTAGTCATCTATAAGTTTTAATTAACTTCAAATACTTGTATTAATGTAATAATTGTGACATTTTACAAAAATATGTGATACTCCACCTTTAAATGTGAAAAAACTCATCTAAAATGATATTAAATCCTTTAGAAACGCCATGGATAAGCAAAAATGAATAAAATTTTCATATTTGGTAAAAAAAAAATTTCCAAAATAAGGTTATTGAAAAATGTTTATAGTAATATAGAACCTTATAGTGGATTTTTCTAAAATTTTAAATTATTTAGTTTCTTGGGTTTATGCTTTAAGGTTTAACCTTTAATATACCCAAATATGATGTTTAAATCATTGTAGTGACATAATACCAACTGTTTTTCAAAAGTTTAGTCATTTATAACCGTATTTTACCTTAAAATACTTGTATAAATGTAATAATTATTGCATTTTATAAAATGATATTAAATGTGATACTCAACCCTGTGAAAAACACATCTAAAATGATATTAAGTACTTTTAGAATCGCAATGTTATAAAAATGTAGTAAAATTTCCATATTTGGTAAAAAACCACTATAAGGGTATTAAACAAAAGTTTTTTAGCTAATAATATACCCTTATATTGGATTTTTCTAAAAATTTAAATTATTGATTTTTCATGGGTTTGATGCTTTAAGGTTTAACCTTTAATATACCAAAATGTGGTGTTTTAATCATTGTAGGGACATAATACCAAATGTTTTTAAAAAGTTTAATCATTTATAAGTGTATTATCCCTTAAAATACTTATATAAATGTAATAATTGTAGCATTTCATTAAATGTTATTAAATGTGATACTCAACCCTGTGAAAATTCGCAGTTTGTTTGGGTTTATCCTTTGCTTAATAAATATGATGTTTGGTCTAAATTTGTTTTGTTTCGTACCTATGTTCGTACTAAGTTCAAGTGTAAAATTCGTTCATTTCAGTGTGATCATGGTGGAGAATTCGACAACCATAACCTTCATAAACTTTTTGCTGAAAATGGTATACAGTTTCGATTTTCATGTCTTAAAACATCCCAACAAAATGGCAAATCCAAACAAATGGTTCGTACCATAAATAATCTCATTCGAACTTTACTTTTTCAAGCCAATCTTCCACCCACATTTTGGGTTGAGGCTCTCAATATGGCCACTCACTTGCTTAATATTTTACCTTCCACTGCAATTACCAATGAGATACCTTATACTCGCTTGTTTGGAAAGCAGCCGGACTATAGCCTTTTACGCACTTTTGGTTGTTTATGTTACCCTCACCTATATCCTAATCATAAACTTGAACCACATGCCACACCCTCCATATTGTTGGGACACGCTTCCAATCATCGTGGGTATCGATGTCTTGACTTACACACAAATAAAATAATTATCTCACGTCATGTTACCTTTGATGAAACCGTTTTTCCATATGGATCAACTCAACCCAGCTCGGTACCCACCTACACGTTTTTAGATGACTCACCCGATATTCCAACTCAACCCATTCGGTCCATTCCCGTTTTGGACCCCGATACTATACACGCAACTCATACACCTCCACCAAATACTACTCCCACTAATACAAATATAGCCCCTTCAGCCCAACCTGAATCACCACCCCACGCTACACCATCCCATAACTCCCCAACCCAACAATCCACTACAGCCCATGATACTCCACCACATATCCAACATACGCACGTGGCCCAACAAACACCTGAAATCGATCATGAACAACCTCCCACGGCTCAAAATGAAATTCCACCTCTTATAATTCCCAATCCACCTGAAAACCCGAACCCTGACTCGGTTCACCCCATGGTCACGCGTTTTCGTGTCGGGACTAATCGTCCCACTGAGCGTCTTAATTTGCATGTATCTTCGGTTTCTCCCTTACCAAAATCTTATCGTGATGCGTTTAGTGATCCTAATTGGCAAAATGCTATGCGTGATGAATATAGTGCACTTATTAAAAACAGAACTTGGGTTTTAGTACCTCGACCTACCGATACGAATATAGTTCGTTGTATGTGGCTTTTTCGCCATAAGCATTTGGCAGATGGCACGCTTAGTCGCTACAAGGCTCGTCTTGTGGCGAATGGTAGTACTCAGTTAGAGGGAGTTGATGTTGATGAGACCTTTAGTCCGGTTGTTAAACCGGGTACTATTCAGACTGTTCTTAGTTTGGCTGCTTCTCGACATTGGCCGATACATCAGCTTGATGTCAAGAATGCCTTTTTACATGGTGATTTATCTGAGACAGTTTATATGCATCAGCCACCAGGTTTTCGGGACTCTAAATATCCTGATCATGTGTGTTTATTACAGAGATCTCTTTATGGGCTCAAGCAGGCTCCTAGAGCTTGGTTTCAGCGGTTTGCATCTTATATCACTCGAGTTGGTTTTCATTCTAGCCGTTGTGACTCATCTTTATTTATATACAAGCATGAGCCGGATACTGCTTACTTATTATTATATGTTGATGATATTGTGCTCACAGCTTCTTCTCAGCCTTTGTTACAACGGATTATTGCTTCATTACATCAGGAGTTCTCTATGACAAATCTGGGCTCTCTTAATTATTTTTTGGGTATCTCTGTTACACGCGATTCTTCTAGGATGTTTTTTTCTCAGAAGAAATATGTTGTTGAGATTCTTGAGCGAGCTCATATGGCTAATTGTAATCCCTATCGGACTCCTGTTGATACCGAGTCTAAACTAGGAAATGATGGTGATCCAGTATCTAATCCCAATTTATACCGGAGTCTTGCGGGTTTTCTTCAGTACCTTACTTTTACTCGCCCTGATATTTCTTATGCAGTACAACAAGTTTGTCTTCATATGCATGATCCTCGAGAGCCTCATTTCTCGGCTCTTAAACGGATCTTGAGGTATGTTCGTGGTACTTTGGAGTTTAGTCATTTATAAGCGTATTATACCTTAAAATACTTGTATAAATGTAATAATTGTTGTATTTCATAAGATGATAATAAATGTGAAACTCAACCCTGTGAAAAACACATCTAAAATGATATTAAGTACTTTTAGAATCGCAATGTTACAAAAATGTCGTAAAATTTTCATATTTGGTAAAAATCCACTATAAGGGTATTGAAAACGTTTTTAGTAATTTAGAACCCTTATAGTGGATTTTTCCAAAATTTTAAATTATTTAGTTTCTTGGGTTTATGCTTTAAGGTTTAACCTTTAATATACCCAAATGTGGTGTTTTAATCATTGTAGTGACATAATACCAACTGTTTTTAAAAAGTTTAGTCATTTATAAGCGTATTATACCTTAAAATACTTGTATAAATGTAATAATTGTTGTATTTCATAAGATGATATTAAATGTGAAACTCAACCCTGTGAAAAACACATCTAAAATGATATTAAGTACTTTTAGAATCGCAATGTTACAAAAATGTAGTAAAGTTTCCATATTTGGTAAAAATCCAATATAAGGGTATTGAAAAAGTTTTTAGTAATATAGAACCCTTATAGTGGATTTTTCCAAAATTTTAAATTATTTAGTTTCTTGGGTTTATGCTTTAAGGTTTAACCTTTAATATACCCAAATGTTGTGTTTAAATCATTGTAGTGACATAATACCAACTGTTTTTAAAAAGTTTAGTCATTTATAAGCGTATTATACCTTAAAATACTTGTATAAATGTAATAATTGTTGCATTTCATAAAATGATATTAAATGTCATACTCAACCCTGTGAAAAAACACATCTAAAATGATATTAAATACTTTTTGAATCACAATGTTCCAAAAATGTAATAAAATTTCTATATTTGGTAAAAATCCACTATAAGGGTATTGAAAACGTTTTTAGTAATATAAAACCCTTATAGTGGATTTTTCAAAAATTTTAAATTATTTAGTTTCTTGGGTTTATACTTTAAGGTTTAACTTTTAATATACCCAAATATGGTGTTTTAATCATTGTAGTGATATAATACCAACTGTTTTTAAAAAGTTTAGTCATTTATAAGCATATTATACTTTAAAATACTTGTATAAATGTAATAATTGTTGCATTTCATGAAATGATATTAAATGTGATACTCAACCCTGTGAAAAACACATCTAAAATGATATTAAGTACTTTTAGAATCGCAGTGTTACAAAAATGTAGTAAAATTTCCATATTTGGTAAAAACCACTATAAGGGTATTGAAAACGTTTTTAGTAATATAGAACCCTTATAGTGGATTTTTCCAAAATTTTAAATTATTTAGTTTCTTGGGTTTATGCTTTAAGGTTTAACCTTTAATATACCCAAATGTTGTGTTTAAATCATTGTAGTGACATAATACCAACTGTTTTTAAAAAGTTTAGTCATCTATAAGTGTATTATAACTTCAAATACTTGTATAAATGTAATAATTGTTGCATTTCATGAAATGATATTAAATGTGATACTCAACCCTGTGAAAAACACATCTAAAATGATATTAAGTACTTTTAGAATCGCAATGTTAAAAAAATATGGTAAAGTTTCCATATTTGGTAAAAATCCACTGTAAGGGTATTGAAAAAGTTTTTGGTAATATAGAACCCTTATAGTGGATTTTTTAATACTTTTAAATTGTTTAGTTTCTTGGGTTTATGCTTTAAGGTTTAACCTTTAATATACCCAAATGTGGTGTTTAAAACATTGTAGTGACATAATACGAGCTGTTTTTAAAAAGGTTAGTCATTTATAAGCGTGTTATACCTTAAAATACTTGTATAAATGTAATAACTGTTGCATTTTATAAAATGGTTTTAAATGTGATACTCAACCCTGTGAAAAACACATCTAAAATGATATTAAGTACTTTTAGAATTGCAGTCTTACAAAAATGTAGTAAAATTTCCATATTTGGTAAAAACCACAATAAGCGTATTGAAAATGTTTTTAGTAATATAGAACCCTTATAGTGGATTTTTCTAAATTTTTAAATTATTTAGTTTCTTGGGTTTATGCTTTAAGTTTAACCTTTAATATACCCAAATGTGGTGTTTTAATCATTGTAGTGACATAATACCAAGTGTTTTTAAAAAGTTTAGTCAATTATAAGTGTATTATACCTTAAAATACTTGTATAAATGTAATAATTATTATATTTCATAAGATGATATTAAATGTGAAACTCAACCCTGTGAAAAACACATCTAAAATGATATTAAGTACTTTTAGAATCACAATGTTACAAAAATGTAGTAAAATTTCCATATTTGGTAAAAATCCACTATAAGGGTATTGAAAATGTTTTTGGTAATATAGGACCCTTATGGTGGATTTTTTTTAAATTTTAAATTATTTTGTTTCTTGGGTTTATGGTTTAAGGTTTAACCTTTAATATACCCAAATGTGGTGTTTTAATTATTGTAGTGACATAATACCAACTGTTTTTAAAAAGTTTAGTCATTTATATACGTATTATACCTTAAAATACTTGTATAAATGTAATAATTATTGCATTTCATAAAATGATATTAAATGTCATGCTCAACCTTGTGAAAAAACACATCTAAAACGATATTAAGTACTTTTTGAATCGCAATGTACCAAAAAAGTAATAAAATTTCAAAATTTGGTAAAAATCCACTATAAGGGTATTGAAAACGTTTTTAGTAATATAGAACCCTTTAATATACCCAAATATGGTGTTTTAATCATTGTAGTGACATAATACCAACTGTTTTTAAAAAGTTTAGTCATTTATAAGCATATTATACTTTAAAATACTTGTATAAATGTAATAATTGTTGCATTTTATAAAATGATGTTAAATGTGATACTCAACCCTGTGAAAAACACATCTAAAATGATATTAAGTACTTTTTGAATCGTAGTGTAACAAAAATGTAGTAAAATTTCCATATTTGGAAAAAACCACTATAAGGGTATTGAAAACGTTTTTAGTAATATAGAACACTTATAGTGGATTTTTCCAAAATTTTAAATTATTTAGTTTCTTGGGTTTATGCTTTAAGTTTAACCTTTAATATACCCAAATGTGGTGTTTTAATCATTGTAGTGACATAATACCAACTGTTTTTAAGAAGTTTAGTCATTTATAAGCGTATTATACCTTAAAATACTTGTACAAATGTAATAAATGTTGCATTTCATAAAATGAGATTAAATGTGATACTCAACCCTATGAAAAAACACATCTAAAATGTTATTAAGTACTTTTAGAATCGCAATGTTACAAAAATGTAATAATAATTCTATATTTGGTAAAAATCCACTATACGGGTATTGAAAACATTTTTAGTAATATAGAACACTTCTAGTGGATTTTTCCAAAATTTTAAATTATTTAGTTTCTAGGGTTTCTGCTTTAAAGTTAGCATTTAATATACCAAAATGTAGTGTTTTAATCATTTTAGGGACATAACACCAACCGTTTTTAAAAAATTTAGTCATCTATATGTGTATTATACCTTCAAATACTTGTATAAATGTAATAATTGTTGCATTTCATGAAATGATATTAAATGTGATACTCAACCCTGAAAAATCTCACCTAGAAATGATATTAAGTCCTTTTAAATCGCAATGATTAACAAAAATTAAAGTTAAAATTTTCATATTTGGTAATAATCCACTATAAGGGTATTGAAAAACGTTTTTAGTAAATTTAAACCCTATATATTGGATTTTTCCAAAATTTTAAATTATTTAGTTTCTTGGGTTTATGCATTAAGGTTTAACCTTTAATATACCTAAAGGTGGTGTTTTAATCATTGTAGTGACATAATACCAACTGTTTTTAAAAAGTTTTGTCATTTATAAGTGTATTATACCTTAAAATACTTGTATAAATGTAATAATTGTTGTATATCATAAGATGACATTAAATGTGAAACTCAACCCTGTGAAAAACATATCTAAAATGATATTAAGTACTTTTAGAATCACAATGTTACAAAAATATAGTAAAATTTCCATATTTGGTAAAAATCCACTATAAGGGTATTGGAAGAACGTTTAGTAATATAGACCCTTATGGTGGTTTTTTTTTTAAATTTTAATTATCTTAGTTTCTTGGGTTTTAGGTTTAAGGTTTAACCCTTTAATGTACCCAAATAGTGGGTTTTAAATCATGTCTGACAGTAATACCATCTGTTTTTGAAAAGTTTAGTCATTTATATACGTATTATACCATAAAATGCTTGTATAAATGTAATAATTGTTGCATTTCATAAAATGATATTAAATGTCATACTCAACCCTGTGAAAAAACGCATCTAAAACGATATTAAGTTCTCTTTGAATCGCAATGTTCCAAACGTTTTTAGTAATATAGAACCCTTTAATATACCCAAATATGGTGTTTTAATCATTGTAGTGACATAATACCAACTGTTTTTAAAAAGTTTAGTCATTTATAAGCATATTATATTTTAAAATACTTGTATAAATGTAATAATTGTTGCATTTTATAAAATGATGTTAAATGTGATACTCAACCCTGTGAAAAAAAAATCTAAAATGATATTAAGTACTTTTAGAATCGCAGTGTTACAAAAATGTATTAAAATTTCCATATTTGGTAAAAACCACTATAAGGGTATTAAAACGTTTTTAGTAATATAGAACCCTTATATAGTGGATTTTTTCCAAAAATTTTAAATTATTTTAGTTGTTCTTGGTTTATGCTTTAAGGTTACCCTTTTTATACCCAAATGTGGTGTTTTAATCCCTTGTAGTGACATAAACCAACTGGTTTTTAAGAAGTTTTGTCATTTATAAGCGTTAGTATACCTTAAAAGATATATATATTTTTGAAGGCTTAATAACCTGTGATACTATTTGACAAACGTTTTGACAATTTTTTTTCTAATACATATAAATGAAACATGTTGCAACTCCTGATCTTTTATTAAACTAAATATGACGTTATTTAAAACGTCCAATTTTAAGGTTGTTTTCCGAGACTTGTGTTTTGTGCCCTGAAGTAGCACCCAATGTTACCATTCCGCTTGCGTTGTCCTGATTTTTGGGGTGTTTTAAAGAATGGTAAATCCCGAGCTGAGAGTCATAAGAGAACTTAGGTCCCGTTTTCCAAAACCTAGACTATGAACCATGTTTTTTCAAAATAATAGAGTCTCTCCTTGTTTTATCCAATAATCGTGCGCGCTTGGCTTCCAGGTAACTATAAGCTCTCTGTTCGCATCCTCTACTATAAACTGTTACATGATAATGAGTATTAATACTAACTATATTTCGTCCTTTACGTACTATCATATACACGTCTTACTATTTACCTTATATCACCTGTTATATAAATATTGATTCATTCTATATTTTTTATACTTCCTGTATTCTCATTTTAACTCCTTTGAGCGTCAATTGCTGGGTATAATATATGTATAAACCTATACAGATGGGATTAATTCTCTTCTTGATCTCTTAATTAACTAACTCCAACCATTTACCGACTATTACTTTATTCCCTTTTGATGATATTCAAAATTCGACGATATTTTGTAAATTCCTACTAGTAACTTTACCTACGACTCCCGATTTCGGAACACTCTCATGAATCGCACATGTGTTTCGTAATCCATTCGTTTTGAAGTCTCCAGTTGATTGGAGTACACAATTAACTTGTCACTCATACGTGTCACCGTTGGAGCACCTACCTTTAACACGACTTTTTAATGTTTAATTTTTGTTTGATTGAATAATTCGTTACTTCATTCCTTTGACTACTTCTGCGTTCGTTCGATGTTCTCTTATTTAATTTGTATTAGATTCTTGTTATGACCTATCCCTTGTAGAAGACAATCCGATGTCAACGCACTATAAACCAATTTGTGTCCCCTATGAGCTACTTCACGTTTACTTTATTGAATATTTCATTTCGTCATAAACTATTTGATACATATCCAATACACCCCTATTTATGACAAAAATGAGCATCGCATTTGTCAAGAAACAATTTTCTATTTGCATCAAGTTTTGTGTGAGTATTCATAAAACGCGTTTACTTCTGGAAATCGAATCAGTAACCATAGCAACTAAGCAGACCTTTACTCCACCTTACTATATAAAGTCGACATCAAAAAAAAAAAAGTTACAACTGACACGTTCACTAAAGGAAACAATAAGTCCCACTAGAGCCGAGCCTTGGTCGCGAACTATAAATATAAAAACTACATCACAAATCTTGAAACACCCAAGTTAAAATCTATTTAGAAGGAAATGCAACGAATTACCAGCGTGGTAACGAAATATCAAAAGGCATAAATAAAAATAACAAAAAGATTTATTGCCACAAACATCCATTATGATCTTAGAAATAAGAATACATAAGACATATAAGGAATAACAAGTTTTTATTATTTCTACCTCCCCTAACCATAGAGTAACTAGTTCCTTCAAGCATAGATCCACCGCCAACACAAGGATAATGACCGGCACGAGAACCGCTAGAACCATTGAAATATCTGAAATCCATTGCTTCGTATGGGAAGGTAGGACAAAGAAAAAATGCCGAGTGCTATCCGGTTGCCATCGCCAAGATCTGATGATGTCAACATTTTTTGAGGATTGAGATAAGGAAAAAGTAAGTGAAAGATAAGTGTTGTATGGAGAAATGGAGGAGAAAAATTTTGTATAAAAAAAGGAAAAAGTAACCCGTTGAGGGTGTTACTGTTCACACGACCGTTGGGGGCACTGTTTTTCCTATATCAATTTTTTTTTAATAATAATAATAATAATGAATAATTATCTACAACACTCTTCATCAACATTATGTCCGAAGAAATATCTGTTATCCGTTTGTACGAACAAATCCCTTACTTCATATTATATTCATATGAATCTCTGAACTTTTACACTCCATCATTCAACTAAATCTCGGGACGAGATTTATGTAAGGTTGGGGGACTATAACAACCCGAAATTTTCACCAATGTAATATCTCTCTGTTATATAATATATCACTTTTTCACGGGGAATTTTTTGCTTTAATCTCTTATTATGCAACGTAACTTGCATAACTAAAGTTAACGAGCTCACGCAATCTACCTATGACAATCATATATGTCAAACAAACATCATAACATGTCAAGTCAATGATATAATATCCATTTTATCATATACAAAGTTTTCACGACAATAATGCCAAATAAGCTTAAACCATTAAACGTTTATGCCTAAACTCTAAATTTCATGAAAAGTATGCATTCAAGATGAATGTACAAGTGATCAAAGCTCAAGTACAAGTAATATAAAATCTCATTTGAATATACTTTCCCTCCAAAATAAGGTTCAAGTCCCTTAAAGCATAATGTACAAGTCATTAATGCACAATATCCAAAATATCCATTTTACCTCCGTTTTCCTAAGAAACTTGTACAATCTAATAAGTACAAGGTACAAGCAATTCATGCACTTCAAATACATTCCATATTCCTTCTCATTTCATGAAATTACAAGAAATCAAACTAAGAAATCCTAACCCGAGCTATTTTCTAAACCGTGACCCGTTTCTTTGTTTTTATCCGTTTTTAACCTCAACCATTACTCAAATAAGTTGTAATAACATAAATTACAACATTAAAAATCACATTCCATCATCATTTCACCATTTTTACAACAATGTACACGAATTGAATCAAAGAAACCCTAATCGAACCCTAATTTCGATTCGCGACCCATTTACTCATTTTCACTCATTTCAAACCCGAACCACAAATCAAATTGTGTTAGTAACTCTTAGTACAAACCTTATAATCCATAATCAATCATTAATAATCAAGTATACTCGAAAATAAGCTAGAAAAACCCTAGTTCGTGCCCTATGGAACCCGTATACATTTTTCTTTCTTTTTGGCCCACTTTCAAACTTAACTTTGCATCCAAGCACCTTGATGATGCACCACCTTGCTCCCTAAGCAGCTTACAAGCATGTCTAAGCCCTCAACTTGGTTGTAAAAGCTCCACATCTTCTCCTTGTCCTCCAAGATTGTCGTGGCACCACAAGGGCAAAACAACACCTCCTTAGCTAGTTTTAGCTTTGCTAATTCATCTCTTAGACTCTCCACATCACCTCCTAGCTTCCATGATACAGCCTCTCTAAGGATTGGACACCTAGCACTCCCAAACTTGGCCTCCAAGGTTTTCGAGTAGTATAAAAGGGGACGCACCCTTCATGGTTTACTCACACCTTCATTTCTTCATCTACTTCATCAATGGAAGTGCTCAAGAAGTTCTTAAGAGGTCCCAAGAACAATAATCAAGAGAAAGATTGAAGTCTTGAAGCCCCGAAGAAGAAAAACTAGGCGTACGAGTACATTTTGACCCATACGACCCGTTTTCCTCCATTTTCGATTCTCAAAGCTCAAACCCAGGTTATATAATCTTCATACCTGCTCCTACATTCATATAATGTTTATATGATCATGCTTGAACTCTTGTTAAAACTTTTTATCTCAAATTCTGGGCGTTTTACCATTTTGATCTAAAACCGAAACCCTAAACCCTAATTTTGTGTTTTTCTTAAATCTAATCATTATAATGGTTAAATGTTGTTATAATTCATCTTAACTAATGTTAATATAACAACTTTATTGATTATTGAAAGAATTTGAATTAAAAACCTACGCATTTTCGTTTAAAAACCCTAATTCGACCCGTTTTAATTTTCGGCTTAATGAATCGTTATTTTGAAATTTTGTTATGTTAAACCTTCATATTTTAGCTCATATTAATATGCTATAACCTTTAAATTACTTTTCATATTGAAAAATATCATTATTATGGATTTTGGACTTGTTTTGTAAATCATTTTCATGCAAGGGGTATATACTGTAACTTTTGAAAACTTATAAGTACAAGGACTATTTTTGCCATATTTCTAAAGTTATAACTATAGGGGTCTATTATGTTACTTTCCAAAGTACAAGGTTTACTTTGTACATCTTTTAAACTAAAAGGACTAAACTTGTAAAAGTGAAAACTCCAAGGGTATATTTTGCCATTTTTCTAAAATGTAACATTTTGAAAAAGTGTAAAAATGTGTTCAAAACCTTATAAGACATAACTTTATAATTAACGCTTTGAACTTGACTTTCATTTCCAGTTATTGAGGAAAAAAGCTTTTTTTAAAACGATTATGTTATAAAGTTATATAATTCATCATCAATGTGCTTTTTAAAAATCCTGTCCCGAATCTATATCGTACCACAATACTAGGGAGCTTCATATTAAGGGATTTCATCTTAGCATTACGTTCTGACTGAGTTTGTTGTGTTTACGATTTAAAGTGCCAGGACTCCTTAAACATTTTACTGAATGACTTCTGAAATATGATGGCCCGAACGGTGATACAATAATTCCAAAATCTCCAATCAAACTCATAACAATATTAAACTCTTAGAACCAAAGTTCTAGAGTACAATCTTCTAAGATTGACAATATTTACTCAGGTTGCGTGTGACGTGGTGGTTTACTATAATTTTGCTATATCAACCTTCCCTGTTAAGATTGTGATAAGGTCATCAGCTTTCATTTTGGAATATTTATTACAACTAAACCTATCTAGGTGATGAAGTTCATATCCTCGCCTTTAATCCATTTACATGTTTTATAAATCCGTGAGGGTGATACATGCTTGTTTACAAAACTCTTTTACATACTCGTTTATTTTATAACAATGTGATTACTTTTCAAAAACTTAGTAAGTTCATAGCCTTACTTTTAAATCTCTTGAATGTTTTCATAAACTCGTGAGGGGGATACATGTTATAAACTATGAATTACAAGTGTTTCTTGCTAATTATTTGACTATCAGATATTATTGCTTGTGATCTAACGTCACTTTATGCCAAAAAAAAAAAAAAAAAAAAAAAAAAAGACCAACCCTCATTATCATGGACCATTAATCACTTACGAGTAAACGCGAATATTGTGGATATATCTATCGGGTGAGAATCCGTTTGTGTTAGTCTGGATTGGTAACAAACTACACTATATTTGGAAATCTCATAGGTATTTGGCATATACCTTACACCGAGGGCCATTATCTTTATGTATATATCTCATCAACTGGGGTATCTTATTCACCAGTCAGTTTGTGTGCCATTGAGCTTAGGATTACATTAATGAACACTATTATTATTGTTTTCTAAAATAAGTATGTAGAAACCGGGTCACTGCATACGCTGTTAGAATCACATGGTTGATTGCTGACATTGAAGACAAGTATCATGGACCCAGTGATACACTATACAACCCTCCCTAGCCACTCAAGATCCCTCAAAGGATTCTTGTTTCACTTCTCACAGAGATTAATACATTTCCTATTGTCTCTCTCACTCTGAGTTAGATGATATTAAAAAGGTGGCAGTCCGCTCCAGCCTCCAACTACCAAAAACCAAAAATGCACAATTGAGTCTAGAGCCATGAGATCATCAATAAATCTCGTTAGGAAACTATTCCAATATACTTGTGTTTCACACACTGTGAAAACAAGGATTATCTTAAGAGTCCTACGCATTATCCTTGTGATATTGCTAGAACATCTGAGTGATACGAAAGTATTCACAGTGAAGATGGAAATCCTGCTAGAGCCAACATCAAACAAGCTCTAGGTAGGTGACTTGTAAGATCCTTAATGGATCAAACTTGTGACAATAGGCATCGATTCGGTCCAGATTATGAATTAACGGAGGATGAATTTTGATAAGAGCTTAAAACTCTCGATGTGTTACAAAAATCACTTTAACTAGTGACACATCGATTGATTTTCAAATCAATTTTATCTTTAATCAGTGAGATAGTAACTCACTGATTCACTCTTACCGTTTTATTAGTAGCAATACTATTAGTGAGGTAGCCTGCTTTGAGGTGTCCGGTAAAGAGATACTAGCAAGTGTTGTGAATCTAATGCATCTGCGTTAGATGATCTAACACTTTGAGCTGGAAACCCTATCAAGGAGGTTCTTATAATGAATTTACCTGATCACAGGTACAATATTTATACTCTAAAATGGTCCTCACGGAACCGGAGGTTAATGCAACCAAACTCTGACGAATGACAAAGCCATATTCGTCACCAAGCTTTATTGTTAACTGTTGTATTTCGGGATTACATAAAGATGGAGATGCAGATACCTCGTTCTAGTAAAGTCAATTCATCTCAACCCATGCCTCACACATAATTTTTCAAATCAAAGACATCATGACAACCTAAAAGACCTACACAACACAGACAGCATCCGCAACTCTAATAAGTATTATCATGATCCAGAAGAGTGTGAGTATGCGGGTTCGAGAGTCACAACATCACAAGAAGGCAATATTTCACAACAAGTCCAAGGAACAAAGCTCAAAGATCACTCAAGTCCAAGGAACAAAGCTCAAAGATCACTACTTGATATACAACGACAAATGTTGAAGAATCAAAAGACTACAAGCCAGATTCAAAGATTAATTCAAATATATTCAGGATTACAATTTGTATTTTCTCTGGGGTGACCTCACAGGGAATTGTTAGGATTAATGAAAATTCATGTAAAACGACTCGTCCAACCCGTGTTTATAACTAGCATATGTTTAGTTTCGGTAGTCTTAGTTTTAATCGTTTAGTTTACGTAACGACTTATGGGTGTTGGCCCGGGTCTTACCCACTGTTAGCCCACTCCATGGGGCCCCATTTAGGGGCAAACACCAAAACACTTGTATAAAACCCCTTTCCAGCCAAGGGAAGGGGTTGATTGTTTCAATTGATAATACACACCACTTACAGTTATTCTCTCAACTAGACTAGTCACCTTTCTCTCTCTAGAAATTTGGCCGAACTCACATCATTCCTTAAGCTTGTATTGTGATATCCAATAATACAACACAAGCCATTTTTGGTCATTTAGGCTCATTTTTATAGGTAAAAGGTATGTGTAATTAAGCACATACCAAAATCCCCCATACTAAACTATTGTCGTGTCCTCACACAATGCCATAAGTAAACACTTTAGAAAACCAAGACTCTCAATCTCCCCTCGACTAATTACCTCGAAAAGTAGCTAAGTGTTCATCAATGGGAAATAAAGAATCACTAGCTTTGAAAAGCCCCGTTTTAACCATTTTTATAAATCTACACTAACTACTTCACATATATTTTTGTTTTTTCTCATTTTTTTGTACTTTTCTTTTTAAGCAACTAACTAATCATGTTTGGACTTTTGTTATTTTTATAACTTTTAGGGTCACAGAACAAAAAGCACTTTAATCCTTAAATGCCCAAAAAGATAAATTCATCGTCCTTGATTTTTCACTTATCCCAAACCAAGCTTAAAAACGAAATCACCGTTAAATATAAGGTAAGATGCTAACACTACTCATACTTGCAATTTGTAAACCTTTCACTCCTGACAATTATTATATCTTAGGTGAATGTGCCATTTCGAATTTCAACCATGGATCAACTTTTTGCAAAATTTCTATGCTTCACGTTCCACCCAAAAGTAATGAGTTTGAAGGCGAGATCATCCCATTTAGCGACTTTCATCTCGGCACATCCCAACCTTGCGGCTAAGTGACCAGGCTTTTGACACCCCATAGAGACTAGTATCGAGACTCACGGACCTTCGGTTTCAAAACCTTTGGATTTCCCGTTTCATACATAATTTATTTATAACTTAAAACGAAATAGTCTTAGTTCAAAAGCATATTTAAATTTAAGAAAAAGAGATTTTCCCTATATTTATTAAATCAAATATATTACACTTATTATAATTATACATCCTTTAAACTAAGGAAATCCTCAACCTTTTAGAAGGCTGCAACATCGGTTGTGAGCCGGCAAGATGAAGTAAACTTTTATCAGTCTCGGATTATTATTCTTACTATGGGCTTTATTTAGAAGGCTGCAACATCGGTTGTAAGCCGGCAAGATGCAACAAACTTTTATCAGCCCACAGTTTTTATTATTACTATTACCTCTTTTTTCATCATTTTTTTTATAACACTTTATATTACCATGATATAGAGAAATTTTCTTTTTAGAAAATTTAAGTATAAATTTGAACTAAGACTAAATAAATTTTGAATTCAAAAATTGTTGATTTAAGTTTAATTTTTGAAAAGAGCACGTATTATTAGTCAGGTTAGGAGCTTATGGGAGAAAAAACCACAAATTACACTTATGAGCTCTTAAGATTTCCAACTAATCCTTGTTTAGCATCCAACTCATATTCAACTCTATCATTTCTCGTTCTTCGCAAATTTAAAATCTTTAATAAAAAGATCCGCGAATGCTTAGTCTAAAAGTTAAGGGCCAAGCTAGAGCTCAACACGCTCGATCGAGTCAAAATTTATTCTTATTCTACCCAGCAGGAAAGTCAACATTGTGATAAAACACTTATTTTATTTTTGAAAATTTTTAAATTTTTTCATTTTTTTGGTATTTTGGTGGTAAAAACGGGATTACGTAAAAACAACGACTGCAGGCATAATCAAATCGATACATCCCTCCCATACTAGAACCGAACATTGTCCTCAATGTTTTAAGAAGGGTCTCTACGTAAATCTAAAGCCGTTTATTAAGTGTGCTTAAAGATAAACGTTAGTCGATAAGATTAGGATATTCGATTCCCATAATCATGCTAAGGATTGAAGCTCGAGTGAACGAAGGACAAAACCATGAGCACGAGAGGCTTCATAATCCGGGGTAATCCTGGACATACAACAAAACCACAAAACACGAGAAAGGAATAGGCGAGCCTCCTCACAACACACTTATTCTTTACTATTATTATAAATATATTAGGATAAGCATGGGTTGCCACCCACGAAGCGCTTATTTTTATTAACCGAGTCTTGAGCCTGACTCGATCCCCCATATTTGAGTAGGTCAAGGAGGATAAAAATGGAGAAACAGAACATCCAAGATAGGAATGTCCCCTTTAGAAATGATCATCGGTCTTTCAGAAAAATCAAAAATGATTTTTGAAGGATTAAAGCCCTGATGAGATAAGAGATTAGGAGATTTTCCTCATTTGAAGAAAGACTACCAGGATTGAAAACTTTTTCCTCATTTTTGGATGAAAATAGGAGCAAAGTGTCAAAAACTGGAGAAAGAGGATCCCGGATAAATGAGATAGAAAATTCATTCGGTGATAGAAATCTCTTGGATTGGACTTCAATGAATATCTCTGGATCGAAAATCTTGTTTCTTGTTTCGGAAGGAAAAGAAACTACAAGATCGGGCTTGAGGGAGTCATCAGAAGGAGCAAAGTCCGAATCCAGATAAAGGGTGGGATGGGTGGGAAACACAATAGGCACACGAAGTTCTCCCAAAATATCTTCCATAACAACGCTAGTCAACTCGCCCTGATCGGGGTCAGTCTCAAAGAGAAACGAATCATACTCGGGAAGAGAGTTATCAGCATGAGTAGTGGTACTGCTACTACTCGTCTCTTTCGTATGATCGCTAAAAGTCTCGAATTCGAGTAAAGAATTATCCGAATAAGAGAGAGAAGTATCAAACTTCTTAAAGAAAGAGTCACTATCCTCAACGGGGATAGGAAATGGGGAAGGAGACTTGAGCACACAATCAAGAGTGGGGTTGTCATTAAAAGATTCGATATTAGCAAGAAGAATATAGATATTCAATAATTTCTCACGAAATATATCGTCCTTCACCTCCTCTAAGCCGACGAGCTCAGAATCGGGAGGTGATGCCTCAACGTAATCGATGTCCTCACTGTAAAGAGGATCGTCATCACTCGACGCATAATCATCGTATAACAATTGCTCAATGAGATGAATATCTCCTTCTGGATCAAAATCAGCTTCATGAATTCCTGGGGGAATTGGATAGATAGGAGCGAGTTCACCGGTGAACTCCTCGAGAAGAGAGTCAATCTTAGGAGAATAAACAATCGAAGTATCTCGATTAAGCAAAGATTCCAGAAGATCATACTCGGCATAGAAGTGATTTTTATCACAAAAGCGCACATCACACATATTGTCGAAAATACCCTCGGACTCACTTGGGATTGGGACAAGGTCCTCAACACTAGACTTTATTACTTTGTCCGATTCCGTTTCCGAAATAGTGTCAAGATGCTCGTCCCCCATACTTAGAGAGTTATCGGGCTCCTTGGTTGATAAGTCGGGTGTGATTGCATTAGACGAACTCTCTATATATTCCTTATACTGATTAGTATACTCATCATCATCGTCATCAAAAACAGGAAACTTCCAATATGGAGTAAAAGTTGCCTGCTCCTCCTGCTTTTTCTGAATTGCCTGCTCATGTTGTTGAATCGTTATTTTCACAGTAGATTGCACCGTAGTTATCATTTCTTGAGCGTGCTTTACAAAAAATTCTTGGATACTTTCCTCAGGAGGTTGAAAACTGACGGGATACTGCGGGGGTTGAAATTGGTCAAAACCGGAAGAATTAGAATTATAGAAATTTTGATTCATTGGTTGACACTGAAAACTCATATTAGGTCCCCCGCAGTTTTTACAATAAGGCTCATCGAAGATCAATTGATCACATTGAAAAGTCTCATGAGGACCCCCACAACGGGTACAACAAAGATATTGTGGAAGACTTGGTGAAGTTTGTGGAAAATTATCAAAGGATTGATTGTAATACGGGTCTGAATTAGAGATAAACGGAACTTGAGGCGGACAATCGTAACCATAATGAGCATCGTTCCCACATAACTCACAAGAATATGTCTGGGGCTGACTCGGAGAATAATGTGGAGGTTGGTTAAAACCAAAGTCTTGATTGTAACAGGGACCTTGATCAAAGACGGGTGTGTTCCCTGTTTGACAATCAAAACCCGGATGAGAGTTCCCTCCACAAAATTCACACGAGTATGTCTCGTATTGGTGCTGTGGAGGTTGGTTGAAGAAGTTCGGTGTTTCATTATAAGAATAAGGATTTGGGTCATAGACAAACTCATTTTCGGATCCTATACTGCTACAGTTCAGACAGTTTCCACCATTAAACGGACCTCCACAACACGAGCAACCCAGATGGTTATACGAAGACATGTCGAAGAATTAAACGGATAAGAGGGTAAGGAAGATAAGAATTAAATGAATAAGAGGATAGAGAAGATTATTTATAGCAAAATACATAAGAGAGAAAAATATTTTTGGTAACCGATAATCGAACAAGTGTACGGTAGCTCTCTAGAAAACGCACAAAGAAGCGGAGGAGCGGGTAAGCGCGAAGCGTTTTAAAAACCTTCTCCTTTCGGGTCGAAGTTCGTAGGATCGACCCTCCTTATACCTCTCTTATAGTTTGTAATCTAAAGGTGAGCCGAAATCACAAGTGACACAACGGTTGATTTTGTTGCTTTTCAATTTTTTTTGGTATTTTTGATTAATTGAAAATATTCACAAATGAAAGCGATAACTTTACGGGGAAGGGTCTTCAAACACTAATCTTCGAACGTAAACACGAGAATTGCACACACCTTCTCGGCAACGGCGCCAAAAATTGATTCAAAAAATTAATATATATAATATATAATAAATATATAATATAAATATATATAATAATAATTATCAAAATATCAATTAATAAGAGTGAGTAAGTATTCCGTAAGGTTTTAAGAAGGAAAATTTCTTTTGACCAAAGCAAAATCCAAAAAAACCCTTCCTGGGTCGTTTCCCGACGAGGCGTGAATTGAGAATCGAGTTTAAGTTTGTGATCGCGTGTTTGAATGATTCAATATTTGATTTGGATTCTATTTCTACAATTAATATGCAAAAACAAGTAAAAGCAAGCTAATAACGAAAGCAATTAAAAATCAAACCTAAAAACGTTAACGAGAATTAAAAACGCGACTCTAAAAACCTAAACTATCACATTTTAACCATACAAAAGTAAATTTAATTTTTAAAGGTACTAAATGATAAAAGAAATTTTTTGAAAAAAGAATTAATTTTTTTTGACTTTTAAATTAGTTATTATGAATTTAAAATTGATTTAATCTAAAAAATTATTTAAAAATACTAAACTAAATTAGAAAATTCTGAAAAAATTATGAAAAGTACTTTGGACAATCCTTAATCTAGGAAAAATAAAAAGGGCAAAATAGCTTATTGAAATAAGCTGGAAATAAGCTAAAATGGGCTGAGGCTTAAATGGCCAAAAAAAGGGTTACATATTAAATTTTGCAAAGCATTAACGGAAAAGACCCAAGGGCAGTGTGGTAGCAGAGTGTGGTGTTAAAAACTAGGTAGAGGTTGTGGAGGTCTTAGGTTCGAGCCTTGCTCACCCTTGACTTCCCAATTCCCCTAGTTTTTTTTTTGAAATTTACTTTTTGAAAAAGCTTAATACAACTAAAATAAGAACTTTTGAAAAATAACTTTTATAAAACCACAAATAAGCACAGAAATAAGCTAACAAAGTACCAGTTTTGGCTTAAAAAGCTTTATGGCTTTAAGTCTAAACTGGCTTGGCTTTTAAGCTGAAATAAGCATAAACCAAGGGCAAATAAGCCACAAACAACTTAATCCTAACCCAATAAGCAAATAGGAACACAAATTAAACAAATAAATAAGCTGGAAAGCTTTTTAAAAAGCAAATGAGCTTTTTGGCTGAAATTGGGAACAAAACAGCCTAAGAGGGCAACTTTAAGCTCAATTCTAAGCCACTAAATGAAAAAGCTAGAGTCTAAAAGTTAAAAACAGATAAAATTAGTACTACTAGCTATAAGAAAAAGCAAAAATTAAGCAATTTAAAAAGCTAATAAGCTAGAAAAAAGCAAAAAGAAAAGGTGATAGTTTTAGCCTTTTTTTAACTAAGTACAAAGGGGCTAAACTATGGGCTTATTTTAGACTTAAAAGCACTTGAAAAAGAAGAATAAGCTACCCCTAATAAGTACTTAGGATTAAAAATAAGCAAAGAAATTAAGCTAAAACAGACTAAAAAGCCATAAGACAGAATGCATAAGAAAAACAGTTTAAAAAGGCTAACAAGCTACTTTTAAGCTAATTTTTAAAAGTCCTAAGCTATTCTTATGGCTTAATGACCTATATGCAGATCAAGCTTATCCTATAAGCTATAAGAATCAGCAAAGAAAAAACATTTTGAAACTCAAATAAGCCATGAAAAAGCCACATGAAAAGGCTACCTTAAGCAGAATGCACTCTTTTTGGTTTTCCTTTAAAAGACAAATGAGCTTTTACAGACCTATTTTAAGCTAGTAAAATAAGTTAAAACTACAAAATAAGCTGAAATAGATCAAATTATAACTACTAACTACTTATGTTTTCAATTGCAAGACCTAAACCTACTTTAACTAACCTAAATTTAAGATTGAAAAATGGCTTTTTTTAATGTAAGAAAAAACAATAAAATTCTCACTCATTTTGGGGATGTGGGGTGTTTCCCAAACAATAAATTTTTAAATAAAACCTTTTTCACCCAAAAAGGATATTCTATAACTTTAACCAACTCAAATCAGATGTATATTAATTCATAGTGCCATAATTTAGATTATAAAAAAAATGGCGCTGGAAATAAAAAAATCCATTTTTAACCCCTTTTTCAACATAAGAAAATTATTGGGCGGGTAGGGTTGGGGAGGGGTGAGGGGGGGGGGGTAAAAAAATTTTTTATAATGGGGAAAAATTCAACCTAATCAAACCATTTGAAGAAACCTAAAAAAACTAACAGACTTGACTGTTTGATGCAAAAAACTAGAAACTTGACTGAACCTATTATAATCATATGTAATTAGCTTTTAAAACCTTGATTGAGCTTAACAAATTGTTTATTCCCAATAATACACTAGCAGTCTTAACTTAAGTTAAGACTGCCAAACTTATGCCAAACACCCCTTTAAATCCTAAAAACCTATTTTTAAGCCTAAACATACTTCAATAAGCATCAAATTGATAAAACAGATCAAGCATTAAGCATAGAAAAGACAATTAAGCAAAAACTTTATAGAATTAAGCACTAAATTATAAGTTAACCTAATAAGCATATTTTTGATTTTTTTTAACAATTTTTATGAAAACTTGACTAAAACTCAAAACAGATTATGAAACTCATAAAACTAGATCAAATAAGCTAAATGAAGACTGAATAAGCATAAATAGCAGGAATTAAGCAGAAATAAGCAATAATAAGCAAAAACAAAAAATTAAGCAAAAAATCATAAAATGGAACATACCTTTACCCTTTGCTCTAAACAAGGGCTTAAATGCTCTTTAGAGCTTATCAACTAGCTCCAGCTTATCATAGATAAGCTGGTAAGAAAGCCATAAGCCCATCTCTTTTTGGCTTATCATCCATAAAGCTTATTAAGACCCCTTTTAGGAAACTTGAGTAATGAGCTTATTAAGCTAAGCTTAAAACAAACTTAGCTTAATAAGAAATAGCTGAGAAAGTAATTAGCTTATTTATGCTTATTAGTAAAACATATTTAAACCAATTTGCTAAAAGTAAAAACAGAAATTAAGGCACAATATAAATGAAATTTGAATTTTATTAAACTAAAAGTGATTACAAACTTTTGAAAAGTAAATTACATTAAATGAAAGACAATAAGCTAAAATAAGCTACTAACAAGCTACTAAACTACCCTACTCCCAGATGCCTCTTCTGTGTGATTAAACGTGGGTATTTATAGGCTTGAAATGAAGCTTCTAGGTCTTTAGACGCTCCCATGATCTCTAATCCTGGCCCTTCAATCTTGTATCAATTATTTTCATCCCTTGATCATACTCTACGTATTTCCACCAATCAAAAACCATAGGATTGCCAGCGTGTCATTCTGTTGTCAGGTGTCATGCTTGTTGGCTTCTAGAAGCTTAATGGTGTGGGTGTAGGGGTTTTTACCCTGCGTGTGATATGGTGAAAGTGAAAAGAGAGGGAGAAGGTGAAAGTGATAAACATTATTTTGATTTAGGGGCGTTGACTCGTTTTTACAATTCTTGTCCAGTGGTATTAGGGTTAAAAAGAGATTGGGTTATGGTCGTGGGTTGGCGACAGTTATCAGGTTATAGGGCTAAAGGTTAATGGGAGTTAAGGTTAAGGCTACGGTGCAAATTTGAAATGACTGATGGTGTTTGTCATCAAGGACTAACTTTGTAATTGTTTTAGGTCTGTTAGGCTTAAGGATAACGGGATTGGAATTGATTAAAGACTTAAGATAAATTTTCTCTTCGGCTTCAATTTCATGTTTACTTCTCAAATTCTCGTTTATACTCGGTTTTGTTGTTTTGAGCTTCGGGTTTTTGTCTTTTGTTGATATCCGTAACTTGCAAGACACAATTCACAATACAAATGAATACAATGCATTTTTTGTATTATTGGTCATTAGGGTTCTTGTTAGCACTGTTTTATTAGGTAAAAAGTATGTGTATTTAAGCACATACCAAACTTCCCCCACATACTATGCTATTGTAAGTCCTCACCGCAATGTAATAAATACAAGCTTTAACCAAAAATTTCAAATCCCCTAAACTATCACCTCCGAAAAAGTAGCTAGTATTCATTAAGGGGATTAAGAAATCACTAGATTTGGAAAACCCCCCCCCCCCCCCCCTCCTCGTTTTACTAATTTTATTATCAGTATACATAACATAATTTTTGGAACAAGAAAACTTAAAGGATAAAGTTCAATCGTCCTTGATTTTTCACCGCCCAAACCAAGCTTTTAAAAACGAAAACATTGTTAAAGCCAAGTTGTTAAGATGCTATACACCATGATAAATGCTTAATTTTGATGTTAAATTAGCTACTTTTCGCTTCCTTATTCCTAAATCCTCTAAAGATTTTATTATTATTATTGGTGACAAATAGATTAATGTCTTATTCATATAAAGTAAACCCGGTTTAGACCACAATTAGTTTGAAATCTTTTCCTAAAGAGATGATATGGTGAGAATAAGGTCCACATTCAGGTTCTAATTTCGCATGATTTAGGGGTTATCCTTTTTATTTAATCCAAAACAACTCAACTACGAGTCCAGAGATGGAGGCTTTATTTAGATAACCCTGGAGTCAAAATTTGGCTTTATTATTATTGTTGCAACATTATTAAACCTCGATCCTTTAAACAACTGCCACATCGGTATGCAAGCCGACCATGGTCCAGGAGTCTTATTTCGACCTCGGTGATTTCCTCGACCTTTTAGAAGACCGCAACATCGGTTATGAGCCGGCAAGATGCAACAAACTTTTATTAGTCTCGGATTATTACTATGTGCCTTATTTAGAAGACTGCAACATCGATTATGAGCCGGCAAGATGCAGTAAACTTTTATCAGCCCATAGTTTTATTATTATTATTACCTCCACCCTTTAAACGACTACCACATCGGTTGTGAGCCGGCAAAAGGTAGTGGTCTTATTTCGGCTTTGGTTATTATTATTAGCCAAATTTCAAATCCTGTGGTCTTTTAACTACCTAGACAACGGTAGCGAGCCGTCAGGAATCGGTAGCCTATTTCCCCACAACACTGACAAAACCTCGATGTGTACCTTACTTTTACCAGAAGGAATCTCTACGAAGTGATTTAAACTAAGAATCGCAAAAACCTAAAGCAACTTTATTTATTAACAATTATATAACGTTTATTAAGCTAGTGGGAGCAAAAAGACACAATTAACCTCTATGAGCCTTAAAGAGAACCAACTACTCTATGTTTAGCATCTAACTTATATAAAACTCTATCATATCTCGTTCTTTGTAAATTTAAAATCTTTAATAAAAAGATCCGCGAATGCTTAGTCTAATAAAATAAGCTTTGCATATTTAAAGTCTATCATGGAAACTTGCAAACTCTTGGATCTTTATAAGTAGAATTCACATTTTAAAGCTTTGCTTATATAAAAGACTAGCAAAGATTAATTTTATATAGTTAAGGGAATCTATTGGAGCGCAATGCTCGATCAACGTCACAATTTTATTCCTTTAAAGACAAAACTACGTGTCAAAACACTTATTCTATTTTGAAAATTTTTAATTTTCGGCATTTTTTTTGCTATTTTGGTGGAAAAAACGGGGTTCGGTTACGTAAAGACAGGCAAATGCAAGTAAGATCGAAACTCGAAAGATCCCCTTTACTAGAACTACACATTGTCCTCAATGTGAGACTGTCCACCCCACCCCATACTAATTTCAAGGCATAATCCAAATATAATAGGTTCTCTACGCAAATCTAAAGCCGTTTATTAATTATGCTAATAGATAAACGTTAAATCAATAAGATATCGGATATCGGATTCCCATATAAGCATGCTAAGGATTGAAGATTGAGAGGACGAATGAACAAAACCACGAGCACGAGAGTCTTTAAAATCCGGGCAATCCTGGACATAAAACCACAAAACACAAAACACGAGAAAGGAAGAGACGAGCCTCCTCACATCACACTTATTAATAGATAATATACTACTACTACTACTAAGGATAAGCATGGGTTGCCACCCTCGAAGCGCTTGTTTTTGTTAACCGAGTTACGGGCCTGACTCGATCCCCCATACTTGAGCTGGTCAAGGGGGATAGAAATGGAGATAAGGAGCATCCAAGATAGGAATGTCCCCTCCATAAATCATCATCAGCCTCTCAGAAATATCAGAAGTGATTTTGCCTAGATGAGATTAGAGATTAGAAGAAAGAATCCCAGGATTGAAAACTTGGTCTTCATTTTCAGATGAAAATGGAAGCAAAGTTTATTCAATGGGAAGGAGAGGATACGGAATAATGAGATAGAAAATGTATCCCGAGATAGAAATCTCTTGGATTGGACTTCAAAGAATATCCCCGGATCAAAAATCTTGTTTCTAGTTCTGGAAGGAAAAAACAACTTCAGATCGGTATTCGAGGGATCTTCAGTGAAGGAAAGAAGTCACGAATTCAGTATAAGGGTGGGGATGGATGTGGTAACATATAACACATTAGGCACACGAGGTTCTTCTAAAATATCTTCCATAACAACGCTAGTCAACTCGCCCTGATCGGGCTCAGTCTCAAAGAGAAACGAATCATACTCGGGAAGAGAGTTATCAGCATGAGTAGTGGTACTGCCACTACTCGTCTCTTCCGTATGATCGCTAAAAGTCTCGAATTCGGGTAAAGAATTATCCGAATAAGAGAGAGAAGTATCGGACTTCTTAAAGAAAGAGTCACTATCCTCAACGGGGATAGGAAATGGGGAAGGAGACTTGAGCACACAATCAGGAGTGGGGTTGTCATTCAAAGATTCGATCTTAGCAATAAGAAGATAGATATTCAATAATTTCTCATGAAGTATATCGTCCTTCACCTCCTCTAAGCTGACGAGCTCAGAATCGGGAGGTGATGCCTCAACGTAATCGATGTCCTCACTGTAAAGAGGATCGTCATCACTCGACGCATAATCATCGTATAACAATTGCTCAATGAGACGAATATCTCCTTCTGGATCAAAATCAGCTTCATGAATTCCCTGGGGAATTGGATTGATAGGAGCGAGTTCACTGGTGAACTCCTCGAGAAGAGAGTCAATCTTAGGAGAATAAATAATCGAAGTATCTCAATTAAGCAAAGATTCCAGAAGATCATACTCGGCATAGAAGTGATTTTTATCACAAAAGGCACATCACACATATTGTCGAAAATACCCTCGAACTCACTTGGGATTGGGACAAGGTCCTCAACACTAGAATTTATTACTTCGTCCGATTCCGTTTTTGGAATAGTGTCAAGATGCTCGTCCCCCATACTTAGAGAGTTATCGGGCTCCTCGGTTGATAAGTAGGGTGTGATTGCATTAGACGAATTCTTTAAATATTCCTTATACTGAATAGTATACTCAAGTTTGGGTAACACCCCATTTTCTTGATAAATATCCGCCTTCTCGTACCGAAAGCGGTTTCCCTCCCTCTCCTTGCCCACTTGCAAGTCATCATCATCGTCAAAAATAGGAAACTTCCAATATGGAGTAAAAGCTGCCTGCTCCTCCTGCTTTTTCTGAACTGCCTGCTCATGTTGTTGAATCGCTATTTTCACAGCGGATTGCACTGTAGTTATCATTTCTTGAGCGTGCTTTACAAAAAATTCTTGGATACTTTCCTCAAGAGGTTGAAAACTGACGGGATACTGCGGGGGTTGAAATTGGTCAAAACCAGAAGAATTAGAATTATAGAAATTTTGATTCATTGGTTGAAAACTCATATGAGGTCCCCCATAATTTTCACAATAAGGCTCATCGAAGATCAATTGATCACATTGAAAAGTCTCACGAAGACCCCCACAACGGGTACAACAAAGATATTGTGGAAGACTTGGTGAAGTTTGCGGCAAATTATTATCAAAGTCTTAATTGTAACACGGTTTCGAATTATAGATAAACGGAACTTGAGGTGTATAACCAAAGTTAGGATTGTCATTGAATGACTCAGCAGAGTGAGTTTGAGGCTGTTGAAGTGAGTTGTAAAAATCTTTGAAATGAGTTGGGTTTGGACAATTATCGAATAATTTCCATCTTCACCACAACATAAAGAACAAACTTCAACCATAAACTTTCTTCTACACCGATCAAAAGTACATTGTCGACAATGTAGACCACCAAACAGACCTCCACACTTGGAACAATTACGTGGGGGTTGTTGAGATGAGTCGAGGGTTTCATCATAAGAGATCGGATTAGGATCACGAACAAAATTATCCACGGAACTCACATTTGAACAACAATGTTCTCTATTATATAAAGCTCCACATGACGAACATTCTTTAAACCCATACATGATGATAGAATTAAAGAGGGATAAAGAGAAGAATTAAACAAAATGGGGTTAAGAAGAATATTTTTTTTGGATTTTTATGTATTTTAAACAAGAAAAAATATTTTTGGGACCGAGAAATCAAAGGTGCACGGTAGCACTCTAGAAAACGTACAAAGAAGCGGAGGAGTGGGAAAGCACGAAGCTATTAAAAACCTTCTCCTTTCGGGTCGAAGTTTGTCGGATCAACCCTCCTTATACCTATTTTATAGTTTGTAATCTAAAGGTGAGCCGAAACGACAATTAACAAACGGTTATTTTTAATATTAAAAGAAAATAAAAATAGAAGTGTAAAATATTTTTGTATTTTTATATAAGAAGAAAATATTCACAATTAAAAGCGAAAACTTCACGAGGAAGGGTCTTCAAACACTAATCTTCAAACGTAAACACGAAAATCGCACATACCTCCCCGGTAGCGGCGCCAAAATTTGATTTGATTTCTTTATTATATATAATATATAAGTAATATATATATATAACTAAATATCAAATAAAAGGAGAGAGTATAAGTATTCCGTAAGGTTTTAAAGAAGGAAAATTACTTTTGACCAAAGTAAAAACCCAAAAAACCTTCCCGGGTCGTTTCCCAACAAGGCATGAATTGAGAATCGAGGTTAAGTTCGTGATCGCGTGTTTGAATGATTCAATATTTTGATTTGGATTCTATTCTAATAATGAAAACGTAAAAGCAAGTAAAAACAAGTAAACAATTAAAGCATTTAAGATAAAGCAAGAAAAACGATAACGGGAATTATAAAAACGCGACATATAAGCAAATAATTCAAATTTTAACCCTACAACCTCAAATTTAATTTTTATAAATCCTAATTGACTAAAAATAATTTTAGAAAAAAGAATTGTATTTTTTTGACTTTTATTTTATTTATTATGAATTAAAAACAGATTTAATCTAAATTAAATATAAAAAATAGTAAACAAATTTATAAAATGTTGGAAAAATTACAGAAAGTATATAAAACTATAACTAATCTAGGAAAAATAAGATCTGGCAAAAAGCATTTCAGATAAGCAGTTAAATAAGCCCAAACAGCTTATAAGCTAAAACTGTAAAAACACTATAAGTATTTAATAACACAAACACTAAACGAAAAAGTCCCCAGGGCAGTTGGTGAGTGTGTGGTGTGTTAAAGCTTGGTTGAGGTTGGGTCGAGGTCAGGGGTTCGAGCCTAGCTCACCCTTGACTTCCCTAATTCCTAAGTTTTTTTTATTTGCTAAAACTTTTTTTGCACACTAAAACTTAAGTTGTAAATAAGCACTTTTAATAAAACAAGATTTTCAGAAAAGCAACAAATAAGCTAGAAAAGCATATGCAAATAAGCAGAATCACAAAGACTTAACACTTTATATTCAAAACTTAAAACTTTCAAATAAGCTCAAATAAGCTTCAAGTTAAACAAACAAGCTTCAGACTAACTTAAACATGTCTAATAAGCAAATGCAGACCATAATAAGCACAAGGGAAAAAACAAATAAGCTCAGAATTTAAATTAAGCAATTACAATGGCAAACTTGTAAATAACTAACAGGTTGAGAGGCTACTTTCTAAACAGATTTTAAAGGGCTTAATGTAAAAGCTAATGTTTGAAAAGTGAAAATAACTTAAGTTTAAGCTACTGAGAATGAGAGAAAACAAGAAATAAGCAATTTGGTTAACTAAATAAGCTAGAAAAAGCACTTAAACATGGCTGCAAACACAAAAAAGCAAAAAATTTGGTTTTAAAGTTTAAGACAAATGCTAACCTATGCAGACTTAAATTTAACCAAACAAATAAGCTCAAAACTTCAAATAAGCTCAGATTAAGACAACTTAAGACTGAAAACAGCAATGACATCAATGTTAAACCTTAAAAACAGATTACACTACTTCAAATTTTAGATTAAAAAAACAAGCTTTTTAAAGACTAAGACATAAGAAAATGAATGACAGATTTAGGCTAAATCATAGACAACAAATGCAGGAACACAAAACTTAATCCTAATGCATCATATCACTCAAAATGAACATGAAAATACGAACTTATATCAATCTAAAGCGAATGATCAAAATAAGCAGTTATAGCAAACAAAGACACTACAGACTTAAACTATCACTAGCTTAAACATTAAACTTGAACTTTAAACTTTAAAAACCATTAAAAACAGATCCTAATACCTTAAATGAGTTAATCAAACTTGGTTTAGAAAACAAAAATTGTACCAACAGTATTAACACCAACAGTATTAACTTATAGTTAATACTGTTAAGCCAAACACCCCTTAAAAACCTGAATTTGCATTTTTAACTTATAAAACACAGATTTAAGCTTAAATTTTGTAAGACCAGATTATGACTAAGTATAATAAGCAAAAACAAGCATAAATGATCTTTCAATAAGCACTTGATATAAGCAACAAGAATAAGCAGTCTAAGAGCTAAATAAGATAGATTATGAGAAAACTTGAACAAATGATATCTAAAGCCATAAACTACACATGATAAGCACTAGCTAGCATAACTAAACAGAAATAAGCCATAAGCAATAGTAAATAAGCAGAAAATAAGCAGATAATAATAAGCACAAAGGAATAAGCTAAAAATGATTTTAAAGCAGTTGTAGAAGGATGAGAGATTACCAGCATTAATTTGAATGATCCTAAAGCTCTAGGACTACAGCTTATTGTCCATAAGCTGTAGCCAAACCCATAAGCTCTTCCATTGCTAGCTTATCATCCAAAAAGCTCAAAATAAGAATTTTGCTTAATGAAACAGTAAAAACTCACAAAAGCTATTGGATAAGCTTATAGAAATGACTTGTAAACAAAAATAAGCTTAAATGCATCAAACTTTAAAAGAGACAGATTTGCATAAACATAAAAACTTAAATTTTCATTAACTTAAAAAGAGTACAAGGCTTTTAAAAAGTACAATAAGCTGTAAATAAGCAATAAATTTAAGTTACTAAAACTGGATTACACTACTCCTAAATTACATTCTTTTACAAAGGAAAATAAGCCTATTTATAGCTGAATAAGCTGGCATATGTGTGCTTGTTTGTTTGGTGGAGCAGTAGTCGAGGTGGGGAAAGGGATGGATGAATAGTAAGGGCGGGAAATGGGGATTTGGGTGTAACTAAGTTAAAAGGTAACGGGGTGAAGGGAGTATAAGGGTTTAGTGACATGTGGTGTAATTGGTTTTGGGGAATAAGGGGTGAAAATGCTAACGGTCGTTAGCTCTGTTTCCTTTAAGGACTGGCACCGTTAGTCCCTGATACGCGTCAAATTATATATACGTACATAATATCAAAGTATAAGAAATTCACTAATAATCCTTGAGGACAAAGATTAAAAGTAAAATCTACACAAAATATCGTACGTTAACCGGCAAGTGTTCACCGGGTAGTTTATACCCCAAGAATTATGAATTGAAACCCCGTTATTATTTGGACAATGATTTGAATGGTTTCAAAAGTTTTTGAATTGGTTTTCTATTTCTATGAATAAAAACGAGAACAAAAAGGAGATTGTGATTGCTCTATGTGGGAGGAGAAAGATTAGTTGTGAAAGTAGGGATGAGGAGATTAGAAGTTTGAAAGCGCAGTTGCTTGTGAAGGAAATGGAAGGCAGAGGGCCATCCCATTCCGTATGGAAGCTTCTAAATTCAAAGTTGTGAGAATCTATCCAGGATGAGATCAAGTCTTTGAAAGAGAGCGCAATACTTGCCCTTGGAAGGAGAAGGGTATTGTGTTGGATGTGAATAGTAGAGATCTTGCGGCTACGGTGAGAAGGTCAGAGAGCAAGAGGCTGCTTGATTGGATGCTATGGTCAGAACTGTTAAGTTACAGAAAGATCAGCTCTTGTTGATTGTCTACTTCAGAACCAGGTATACGTCTTTATAAATTAAGATTTTTCCTTCTTTTTTTTCTTACTTTTTTATCTTCCATATTTCCGCATATTCTGCAGAGTGCGTGAGTGGAAACTTCTGCACGGTGAACGTGAAGAGGAAACTTCTTCTGCCAGGAGGGAGCTTCAGGAAAACTGTTTCGTTGTATGAGAATTGTATGAAGAGTCGGCTGAGAAGTTCCAGGATGAAACAGTTGGTGTTATTAGTATAACGGTGCATGAGTAATTTAACAAGGGATGTTGACTTTTGTTGAGACGTTGCCCTTTATAGGAGGAAAGATTCTATTCTCTCATGCTTATTGTAATACGATTGCTGGGTGTAGGTGGCTTCATTACCTGAATGGCATGAAGCTGTTGTGTTTAACGTTGTCTTAACTTTACTGAGTATCTTTCTTGCCAATTGTGCGTCTATAGAAAGGCTATTGAGAAAGGCATGCAAGATGGGTTAGCTGCCGGAATTACTCATGGCCAGGAAGGTAGAGTTCTTACAGATGTTGCTGCGTTTAATCCTTCCGCGGAGGATAGATAATCAGTTCACTATCTAGCGCATTCAATTTTGCGATTTGCACTTCCGCTTTAGCCAAGAGGTCAGAATGTGAAACTTTCCTTGCTTGTGAGTGCGAGTCCAACAAAGATGGCAAAGTTCAACGCTGTAATGGACTTCTTCTGTATTAGATGAGCACTTGACGGAAGGTTAGGTTTAAACGATTACGATAGCCGCAGTGTGGACAAGCTAATGGTTCATGTTCATCATTCGACGGGACCTCAATGTCATTGGTGCCAGAGCCTTTTCACTTTCTCTAGATGTTTACCCATGGCCAGAGTTCAGAGGATTAGTGGAAAACAATTGTAAACAACAGATCAGATCTTCGTGTCGTATTTGTTTCTAGAATTAATTCTCTGAGCCTTTGTCTGTTACGGCTTTGGAAGGCACAGGAGGTACTTCTAGTGTATTTCCTGATTCTATCTACTTGGGCTTTATCGTTGTGGTACCCTTTGCTTCGCAAGCAACTTATCCCGCCTATTCCTATGGATTGATTACGAAGAATTGCTAACATGCGGAGCCTTTGTATGTTACGGCTTTGGAAGGATAGGATGTATTTCTAGTGTTGCCTTCGCCTGATATCTACTACTGCTTTATCTGTGACCCTTGTTTCCGCAAGCACTATCCCCGCATATTTCATTGGATGATTATATTAAAAAATTGCAATGTGGAGGATCAATGGAAATGCTAGTGCGGAAGTTGCGATCTTTTCCTCGAATGTTGATGATGCGGAAGCTGAGTATTCCTAAGTGTTTGCTATAATGCCTGGACCTTGGGCCGTATGTGACCTTTTTGTTGTAGCCCTTGTATGTTTGTAAATTTTATTCTAAGTGTTTTATCCGTTATATTTCACGGTCACTTTGGACCTTTTTTTGTGTGCGCGGCAACTCATACTTGTATTGCTTTCTTGAAACATGTACGTGTATTAACCATGACTTTGCTCTTCTTTTAATATGATGATATTTTATTATTTTGATAGTCTATTATGGAATATTTGTCGGGTTATTCTCCCTGTATCCTTTGGTATCACTATTTTGCAATTTTTTGGAGAGCACGGAGACTGTCGGGACTTAATGTAAAGTCAGAGAATGTAAGCACTTTAGAGCAAAGACCTGATGTGAGAAGCTTAGAGAGTTGATGATCAGAAAAGCGCGTATAGTAGAGAGAGTGTAAGCAGATAATAATAAGCACAAAGGAATAAGCTAAAAATGATTTTAAAGCAGTTGTAGAAGGATGAGAGATTACCAGCATTAATTTGAATGATCCTAAAGTTCTAGGACTACAGCTTATTATCCATAAGTTGTAGCCAAACCCATAAGCTCTTCCATTACTAGCTTATCATCCAAAAAATTCACAATAAGAATTTTGCTTAATGAAATAGTAAAAACTCACAAAAACTATTAGATAAGCTTATATGAGTATAACAGGTTTTATAAGCTTACAAGAGCTTATAGAAATGACTTGTGAACAAAAATAATCTTAAATGCATAAAACTTTAAAAGAGACAGATTTGCATAAACATAAAAACTTAAATTTTCATTAACTTAAAAAGAGTATAAGGCTTTTAAAAAGTACAATAAGCTATAAATAAGCTGTAAATTTAAGTTACTAAAACTAGATTACACTACTCCTAATTTACATGAGTTTTACAAAGGAAAATAAGCCTATTTATAGCCGAATAAGATGGCATATGTGTGCTTGTTATATTTCTTGTGTGGGGAGCATCAAAAGCTTCATCCTAGCCATCAATTTATCTTGTTCACCAAGCTAAATCATCACAGCCCTTCATTTTGTCCATGATGTCTTCTTAGCCAATGGAATCATTTGGGATTGCCAGCGTGGTTTGGAGTTTTGTGATGTGGGGTTTTGTTGTGGGGTTCATGGGACGAGGTTGAGAGTGACAGGGATGGTGAATAGTGTGGGGTTTTGGCGGGAAAGGATTTGGGGGTACTGTTAGTTTAATTTTGATGGGAGTTAGGGGAAGGACTAGGGATGTAATAGGGTTAAAGGTTGTAGGGACTAGTTTTGTTAGTCCTTAAGGACTAGCAATGTTAGTCCCTAAGGACTAACTGTGAAAGGTTAAAAAGGGGTGGTCGTTAAGGGTTAATGGGCTATTTTGGTTTGGGCTTAATTATTTAAGTTTGGGCCAGATTTATTTATAATGAGTTTTGGGCTTTATAATGAGTAGATAAACACTTTTGGGCTGACCCGACCCATTAACCTGGGTACGGGTTGGCCCGATAAGATTTCTTCGGTTTCGGCTTTGTCCTTGACTTGTTGACTTTGACTTTGACTTTTCGCGCTTTAGTTTTGACTTCTCACGCTCTATCCATTCTCGTGCTTGGTTTTGACAGTTTTGGCTTTGTTTTTGTCCTTTAGTGAATATCCGATACCTACACAGTAAATAACACAAAACAAGCATATATTTGGCAGTTTATGTCCGTTTTTGGTCATTATTGGTCATTTTTATAGGTAAAAGGTATGTGTAATTAAGCACATACCAGTAATGTATTGTGTTTGTTGTGTTGTTGTTCGTGATTTTTTATGTGTTGTAATTGTTAACGGATATCGGCTTAATAAATATACCATTAGCACGGCCTGTCCAAGTAATAAAACCTGGTCACTTATACATTGCCCAACAATGACATGTTTTACTTCCCGGCATTATCCGATAACATTGCCACCACTTACCAACGCAATTAACAAATAAATTCAGCCCATGTTTATTAACTGACCGAGTCTGCCCCATCAAAACAAACAAGTTGGCCCATTTTTGAGTAAATATGCATTCAGCCCAAAGTTTCAAGTGTACACCACTAAAACTAAACTCGGCCTATTCCGAATATGACAATACACGGCCCATAATCCCAACTATGTTCAGCCCATGTTTTATTTGAGCTCAGCCCATCAAAACCAACAAATAGCTGCGGCCCAACTCCAACCAGTAGAATACTCGGCCCATTCATTTGTTATAACCCGAATTTGTCAAAAAACAACCCATGGATCGAAAAAAATTACATTACGCGACAAACATTCATCGGGTTCCCGTGAACCCCTGGGAAGCCCCCTAGGTCCGCTCCTGCTATCAATATTAATGTAGGATCAGTGCTTCTCTAAATCAAGTTAGAGTGGAAGGGAAAAATATAATTTCTCACTTTGCTAATATAATATAAAAACTTGTATGATTATATAAATGAGATCATTTTGTGTCTCTTAAATTTAGGTAAGTTTTGTCGGGTACCCTTTATGCACATAAGCCTAAACACCCAATTATCATTTCGTAGCAATTTCCTCTCTTTCTAGAAACATATTATTTCTCTCTCTCTCTCTTTCTCTCTCTCTCTCTCTCTCTCTCTAATCCTTTTTTAATCCAAACATGTTGGACGACTAGCCGGTGGAAAGAATTAGGCTTCAACAGATGTTAGTCCGGGTACTTATTATTTGATTGACTATTACCTAATAAGGAATTACCGTGTTTAGCTAAAACCATACATTTATATATAGTGACTATACGTGTATACTTTGAATAACAATTTTGACGATATTCAAAATTGAAATTAGTGAATCAGGGTCTTGATTGTTGTCTACTAATTATGTCTTCTAAAAATAACCCGGCACTAATTCTTCTTGATTAAACATGACACTCATGAAGTTTTTGATTATCCCTAGTTAGTTGCAATATATGAATAAAGAAACTATCAAACATGGGTGGAACCAGAACACTAAGTCATCAGGTGCACATGAATGTTTTAGCAGTATTAAATTGTTTTTGAATCAAGGTGTGGCCTAAACAAACCCCGAACCAAAAGTTGTGTTTGTTTTTCTTAGTTTTTAGATTTTTGTTGTTAGATTTTTGGTTTTTTAATTGGAGGGCCATATTTTCTATAAGTTTGAAATCTCTTTCATAAGCAGTTACCGCATATAATTTAGATAGTTATTTAAAATATAAAGATTTTTCAAAAAGGTAAATACGATTATGATGGTATCAGAAACATCTCATGGCTTTTTGTGGACTAAACCAAAATATGAAATGGGAAATTTTATATCCGACTACCCAAATTTCGGATTAAGTAATATTTACGTGACAAAATTTTAGGACCGGGCACATTTCAAAAAAATCAGGAACTTTTACCAAAAAATTACATTACGCGACAAACATTCATCGGGTTCCTGTGAACCCCCGGGAAGCCCCCTAGGTCCGCCCCTGCTATAAAAATTAATGTAGGATTAGTGCTTCTTTAAATCGAGTTAGAGTGAAAGGGCAAAATATATTTTCTCACTTTGCTAATATAATATAAAAACTTGTATGATTCTATAAATGCGATCATTTTGTGTCTCTTAAATTTAGGTAAGTGTTGTCGGGTACCCTTCATGCACATAAGCCTAAACACCCAATTATCATTTCGTAGGAATTTCCTCTCTTTCTAGAAACACATTCTTTTTCTCTCTCTCTCTAATCCTTTTTTAATCCAAACATATTGCACGACTAGCCGGTGGAAAGAATTAGGCGTCAACAAATGTTAGCCCAGGTACTTATTCTTTGATTGACTATTACCTAATAAGGAATTACCATGTTTAGCTGAAACCGTACATTTATATATAGTGATTATACGTGTATACTTTGAATAACAATTTTGACCATATTCAAACTTGAAATTATGAATCAGGATCTTGATTGCCCTCTACTAATCATGTCTTTCCAAAAATAACCAGGCACTAATTCTTCTTGATTAAACATGGCACTCTTGAAATTTTTGCTTACCACTGGTTAGTTGCGATATATGAATGAAGAAACTATCAAACATGGGCGAACCCAGAACACTAAGTCATCAGGTGCATATGAATTTTTTAGCGAGTATAAATGATGTTGATCAAGGGTGGCTAAAACCAAACCCCGAACCAAAGTTATGTTTGTTTTTCTTAGCTATTGGATTTTTATTGTTAGGTTTTCGGTTTTTTATTGGAGGGTCATATTTTCTATAAGTTTGAAATATCTTTCACAAGCATTTACCGCGTTAATTTAGATAGTTATTTAAAATAAAAAGATTTTTCAAAGAGGTAGATACGATTATGATGGTATCAGAAGCGTTTCATGGCTTTTTGTGGACTAAAGCCAAAATATAAAATGGGACATTTTCGACAATAATTGTTTGTTGTAAATTTTAGTAATTTAAAAGACTTGTTAATAACTAGTTATATCACAAATTTGGATATCCAAAATTTGCGTTGACGGTTTTATGTTATACCTATTATTTTATCTAAGTTTGTTCAATTCAGATATCTGAAATTTCGGATAAAAGATTTATATATCCGAATACCCAAAATTTCGGATTAATACATGACACAAATTTTTGGACCGGGCTCATTTTGAAAAAATCAAGAACTTTTACAAAAAAATTCAATTACGCGACAAACATTCATTGGGTTCCCGTGAACCCCCGGGAAGCCCCCTAGGTCCGCCCCTGCTATCAAAATTAATGTAGGATCAGTGCTTGTTTAAATCGAGTTGGAGTGGAAGGGCAAAATATATTTTCTCACTTTGCTAATATAATATAAAAACTTGTATGATTCTAATAAATGAGATCATTTTGTGTCTCTTAAATTTAGGTAAGTGTTGTCGGGTACCCTTCATGCACATAAGCCCAAACACCCATTTATCATTTTATAGCAATTTCCTCTCTTTCTAGAAACACATTCTTTTTCTCTCTCTCTAATCCCTTTTTAATCCAAACATGTTGGACGACTAGCCGGTGGAAAGAATTAGGCGTCAACAGATGTTAGCCCAGGTACTTATTCTTTGATTGACTATTACCTAATAAGGAATTACCGTGTTTAGCTGAAAGCATACATTTATATACGTGTATACTTTGAATAACACTTTTGACCATATTCAAAACTAAAATTAGTGAATTAGGATCTTGATTGTCGTCTACAATTTATGCCTTTCTAAAAAGAACCCAACACTAATTCTTCTTGATTAAACATGGAACTCATGAAATTTATGCTTACCCCTAGTTAGTTATGATATATGAATGAAGAAACTATCAAAATTCATGTAGGATCAATGCTTCTTTAAATCGAGTTAGAGTGAAAGGGCAAAATATGTTTTCTCACTTTGCTAATATAATATAAAAACTTATATGATTCTATAAATGAGATCATTTTGTGTGTCTTAAATTTAGGTAAGTGTTGTGATGTGGTCGTTGTAAACACAACAGGTTTTACAACTCCCTAGGCAGAGTACCTAATCGTTGCAGTGTAGTATAGCAAGGACTCGAGGGTCGTTATCATTCTCTAGGAGAATAGCGTGTGAAGGCTCGAACTAAACCTAACTAGGATCTAAGGGATTGAAAGAATATTATTTTTGTGTTTTTATGTTCTATAGAAAGCATGTAAAATTGTGGTTTTAAGAGGTGGTTTTGGTTTTAAACTAATTAAACAAAAATTAAATCTAAACTAAATTTTGGTGGGAACTCGTATGGGTAAACAAACGTATGTATTTAATTATGCATTACTTCTTAGTTTGCTTCTCCTAATCCTATTGCTTTGTCACACTTGTGATGATTTGTGTAACTATTTCTTAGGTCATAAATGAATTACACGAATCCACTGTCTATGTAATATTTCATGAAGGCGACGCATAGGTAAGGTAGTTGAAGACTATTACAAGGCCCCTAAGAGTACATTACATGCATTAAAACACTTAAGAGGGATCAACCATATTAGGGGTAAGGTAGTATGAAGATTGTTACCGATGGTATCTTTTCTACACACTCGCGTTTCCCTAGACGTCTATGCTAATGTAATATTTTATAGCAAGTTTTCTAGAGCCTAATACGCACATCCATCACAAGAAGCAATATTAAAATGATCTGCAAACTAAGTTTCATGCAATCATAAGTAAATACTAATAGATCTAGCCTAGCATGTTAAAGAGAAGCGAAGAACAATAATTAATCAAACAACACATAAACATTTTGAAAGATTAAGAGATAAGGACTTCACTTGATTAAAACATAAGTATAAGGCTGATACAATAGGGTTTTCACACCTTAAAAGCTGCTAAACTCGAACCCTAATTATAAAGTTCGTCTCCCAAAAGTTTCACACTTAAAACCCTAAAAACAAATTTGTATATATAGGAAATAGACCGCGACGGCGGCGCTTTATAATCCTGACGTCGTCGCTTCACCGAATCTTCTAGGGCTTCTTTAAGTCGGTTACGCTCTGACGTCGTCTCGAAAATCTTGACACTGTCGCTTTGTGATCCTGACGGCGTTGCTAATAATCCTGACGTCGTCTCCACGGTGTGAACGCATTTTCTTCATCGACTTTGGTGTAGAGTTGTAATCTCGTCTGTTTCGTCCCTAAATGAGCCTAAGTCACGTGTATTTCCTCCAAATGTCATCCAAGTGCTAAAAACACAAAAAAAAAACGATTAAGCACGTTTTTTAGAGATATTTTCATTATTTCGATGGTTAAATGACCCTGAAAAGTGTATAAAACGACACCTCATCAAATACCCCTACACTTAGGATTTGCTTGTGCTCAAGCAAATGGGCTTTTCTACCTAGACAATAGCAATATCGGAGGCATTTAACTTACTTTCTAAAGATAGTTTATGACACAACCTTCTAGTCCTCGTAATTAAGAGCACGAAAATTATATACTAGCACCTCACAATAAGTGTTGGATTCTCTCTTTCTCTGTGGTGTATAATGATATATAACTATAAGGGAAACGAAAAGTTAACACTTATTACCTGTCGTAACATATAAATTACCATAAGCTTGATAAATAATCAAACCTCCACCGCTATGGTGTAAGCACCTATGAATTACTATCAAAGAGGTCTTTAAAGGGTTGTGATGTATGGGTGTTAAACAGAAACGGATGGGATATATTTAGGTGGTGGTGAGTTAATTATTATACAAGAATACACGCGAAGGCGTTGTTAAGCCAAGACTCGACCATACTAGGACTAAGATATACAAAACTCTACATCAGACTCTTTCTTTTTCTTTTCTAGCTCTATTTTAACATATAAACATCAGCATAAGCAAGATGGCAGCCCGTACATTTTTGTTTTCTTTTTTTTCTTTTTTTTTGATTTTTTCTTTTCTTTTTTTTTTCTTTTTTTCGTATACTTTTGCCCTGCCATTTGTTTAAACATAATAATATATGACTTGGGGTTTATAGATACACCCCTACACTTGAGTTTTCAATACTCAATTATATTAACTAATCTAATGACCCGAATTGAAAGGATCAACAAACATGGTGTGTATTAAGCACGTATGGTGGTATAGATTGACTTCTTTCCTATTTCTCCATAAAATAAAAACTACCACGAGTCTCAATCGTCCCAAAACTATATACACTAATAAAAGACCCGAGCAACCCGAACTCAAGACAAATAATAACTGGGTTTAACAAAATGTACTAAAAGTAGTACATACAAGGAAAGGCTAAGCATTTTTGTGTAACATTTGGGGTGGGTAAACAAGGGCTAATCAACGAAAAAATCATCATACTTACCAACCCTATATAATTTTTTAAACCATCGAAATAAAAAAAATACTATATGGAGCATTAAAGTGTTTTTTTTTTTTGTTCTTTTGGTATCTAACTTACCATTTAACCCTACAAATTACATAAATGGTCTATGTCTTGTTTTGAAAATTTACATCCATCGTCCTTGAACTAAATTACATAAATGATCCCTGTTGATTTTCTTAACCCGGTTTCACCCAACAACCCAAACCTATAACACCCTGGTGTATTGGCAACGTGATAAATTTATTGAAATCATATACGACATACATATAATAGAATGATATAACAATATACAACATACATATACTAGAATGATGTAACAATCACTGTCATGATTTTTCATGGATGACTACAAGCTATCAAGAAAGTCAAAATTTGGTATGACGTGAGTTAGTATTTATATGAAGGGATATCATTTGATCTAGTAACTCCATATCCGTTGCATAGAAAAGACAAACCAGACTAAACATCTTCCAAAATGCATCTTTGCAAGCTCTGAGAACCAATCAACATCTCAAAACCATCACACACAACAAGCTAAACCATATTTTGATCTAAAAAACAATCACAACACCTTGATCTAGATTTACACAACTGATGAGGTGTCATTTTATACACTTTTTCCGGGTCATTTAACCTCCTAAATCATGCAAATATGCCCAGAATATGTGCTTAATCATTTTTTTGTTTTTAGCATTTAGGAAGCTTTTAGAAGAAATACACGTGAGTTGGACTCAATTTGGGAAGAAACGGGACAAGATTACAACTTTACACAAAGTGGTTTCAAGAATGCCCGTACAGTGCCTGGAGACGGCATCATAATTCCTAGAAACGCCGTCAGAACTTACAAGCGACGACGTCAGAAGTTGTGTGACGGCGTCAGAACATAACCGCCTCAAAAGAAACCCTAAGAAGATTGGGCGAAGCGACGACGTCAGGAATCTTGGTGGCCTATTTCTTATATATACAAACTCGTTTTTAGGGTTTTAGGGTGGAACTTGTATGCAACTTTTGGGAGACAAACCCTAACTATTTGTAGCAGCTTTTAAGGCGTTCTTAGGGTATTAAAACCCTAGTGTATCAGCCTTAAACGCAAGTTCTAATTAAGTGAAGTTCATTTATCCTTAATCATTCAATATGTCTATGTGTTGTGTGATTGATTATTGTTCTTCTCTTTTATTTAACATGCTAGGCTAGATCCATTAGTATTTACTTATGATTGCATGAAACTTGGTTTGTAGATCCTTTTAATATTGCTTCTTGTGATGAATGTGCGCGTTAGGCTCTAGAAAACTGGTTATAAAATATTACATTAGCATAGACGTCTAGGGAAACGCGAGTGTGTAGAAATGATATCATCGGTAACAATTTTCATACTACTTTACCCCTAATATGGTTGATCCTTCTTAAGTGTTTTTATGCATGTAATGTACTCTTAGGGGCCTTGTAATAGTCTTCATACTACCTTACTTGTTCGTTGCCTTAACGGAATATTACATAGACGGTGGATTCATGTAATCTATTCATGACATAGGAAATACTTACACAGATGATCACAAGTGTGACAAAGCAATAGGATTAGGAGAAGCAAACTGAGGAGTAATGCATGATTAAGTAAATACATTTTTTTACCATATAAGTTCCCACAAAAATTAGTTTAGTTAGTTTAAAACCAAAACCCGCCTCTCAAACCTGAATTTTATTTGCTTTCATAAAAATATAAAAATACAAAAATAATCTTCTGTCAACCTCTTAGATCTTAGTTAGGTTTAGTTCGACCCTTCAGACGTTATTCTCTTAGAGAACGATAACAACCCCCGAGTCTTGCATATACTACACTGCAACGGTAGGTACTCTTCCTAGGGAGTTGTAAAACCTGGTGTGTTACAACGACCGCATCAACAACCATCACCACTTTTTTTAATGCCACACAACTATCACCGCTACCTACTCACTCCATCTAAACCCTAGATCTGACGAGATTAAGATGGTGTTTTGAGTGACTGGGATTAAAATGGGTTTGTTTCAAAGATGAAAATGAGTGATAAGGCTACAATTATCACTATCAAGATTTTACCAGTGATTTTGATAACATGGGAATCATGGTAACTGCTCATCTTGATTGATGAGTACTTTTTTATGGGTTTTTGATTCTGAACAAAACCTATAAAGGGATTAAGCAAAAGCTGATTTTCTTGATGGCTTGTAGAGTATGAAGATATTTTATTTTAAATATAAAAGAGTTAGTGTTTGTATGAAGATGATTGCTATAACTTTGTGAAACTGAAACCATAATGTTGACTGTGTAGATGGAAAGGGGTTGTGAATCAGTTTCGGTTGTTTGTTATTAAGGGTGGATGAGTTTGGGTTTATCAGTTAAGGAAGCACTAGTCGGGTTGAGCCTGACTATATATAGGATCTAGGTTAGCTAATTAAAAGCAGTGGGTACGGGTCAAATGATAATTGTGACTGGTTGTGTTGTGTTGTTGTGATTTATTGTGATAGGATACGGGTTTATGTCTGTTTTTGGATTTGGGTATGTCTTCATGATGATGTTGTTGTTATTTTTTTGTTGAATATATGTTACTGCATTCATGTATTTTGTATTACATTGGATTTTGTTTCACTTAAAATTGTTGGTAATGGTGATGATGGTGATTGTGGGGAAGATGGTGATTGTGGGGAAGATGGTGGATGAGGATGGTTGATTCAAAATTTTATGTAAGAAGGACTAATTATGTAATTTACCTGAAAGGGTAAAATAGTCATAGATGCCCATAAAAGCACAAAAAACCACTTTAATGATCACATAAGCAAAAAAATTAATATGACGTCAATAGAAGTATATAGGGTAAGTATGCTGATTCTTTCGGTGATTAACCCTTTAAACAATGCTCTTCATTAATAATTTGGAATCCACCAGAAAATTACGAGAACCGCGAAAAGGATAATCTCGGAGGGGTGTACAAGGGGTATCTTGCATAAAAAATGAGTGCATAGCAAGGGTGCGAGGATAGTTTATGAGCGAGGTGACCATAATAACAAATACAAGTTTAAAACAGGGTTTATCCTAGTGCCTCTTATCATTTAGCAAATCCTAATCACACGAATGCGAACTCACTTGCGGTCTCGGGATGCATCACAAAAGCAAGTTCTAGAATTTAATATACTACCGGTACACTCTCATATAATTTTAAACCGATACCAATGCTCTAAAAAAAGTGAGAAAACCACATATGCACGAACCAATCCAAGAACGCGACATACATGATTGCTCATTCCTTAACTCGAGCAAGCTAAAGGTAAAAATTATCTTAAGCACCAAAGATGGGTGCTTGAATTCCTAAAGATCTAGGGGTGAACCTCATATTTTTGGGGTGGAATTTTTTTGAGTGGTAGGGTTTTTGTGCTAGTCATATAACTCCTATCCAATGAGACGATATTAATACTTAGTCGGTGATGACATCAAATAACGTCTATATTATAGCATTATTTATCCCATGTATTTAACCCATTTTGTATAATTATTGCAAAGAATTGTTACTTAAGCATTTATATTTAAGAATTGCAGTAATTATGGAGTAGTTGGTGAATATTAGCAAAAGGCGCACATTCTGGAGCTTAAATGAAGATATTTTGAAGAATACTATTCTGACAACCAATACGCCGTATCCATCAAGGAAGATATGGCGTATCCGTGCCTACACTCACCAAAGACCACAAAGGAAAAAAGATCAATACGCCGTATCCAGAAAAAGTCAATACGCCGTATTGAAGATATAGTATGTGAATATTCTGGAAGATATCAAACGTGGTCCCTGCTCTAAGAAACTCCAATACACCGTATCCAATCCCTTGGATACGCCGTATCGAACCGACTTCCATGCCCTATAAATACAAAACTCAAAAATGAGTTTTGAGTGTGCTAAATCGTATTCTCGATACCTAAACCACAAAAGTTGATTTTCAGAGGAGAAAAAGAGCAGAAGAGGTCTTGCAACGCATTCTAATCCATAGAAGACAACATGTAATTTCTTATACTTCTGTAATTGTTTAGTTTTTGGTATTATTCGTTAACTCGGTTAGTTTACCTTGGCTAAAACAATTACTTTTGTATTAATTATGATGTTTGAAGGCTAATACTTGGGTATTAGCCATTATTATGAAGATCTGAATGTTTGGTTTTGTTTATATCTCGATTGCTTAATTTATCGTTGCATGCTTGTTTATGTTTATAAATTCATACTTGTTTACGTGCTTATGTATGCGGCATATCATTCAACTAGATCTAGTGATACGGACCAAGTAATCTAAATGCCGGGATAGCTCTCCATATAGTAATTTATACATCTAGAATCATAGGATCATAAGTATTGTCTAGCAATAATGATTATTTATACATCTAGAATCATAGGATCATAAGTATTGTCTAGCAATAGGATCATAAGTAATCTAAATGCCGGGATAGCTCTCCATTCAACTAGATCTAGTGATACGGACCAAGTAATCTAAATGCCGGGATAGCTCTCCATACAGTAATTTTCTGACCGTTGTAAATAGTCGTGTCTTTATCATGGTAACGGTCGGAAAAAAGTGTCTAGCAACTTGTATTTTAGACTTAATCTATTTGTTTTGTAATTTTTATTTAACAACAATTTAATTCCATTTTCTAATCATTAACCATGGGTTTACGCGAATGAGGATGTGATCGAGCGTGCATGTCTATTTCGTCGTTACAGCCATGTATGCATGTCTCAGCTGCCTTGTTGGTTTATTACTATTGGTGAAAGTTAGAAGATCCCTACCCTATATTATTTTTCATCCTAACCATTGGTTAAATTCGAATCAGGATGTGATCGAACACACATGTCTATTCTGTCGTTACGGCCATGTATGTGTGCTTCAGTTGCCTTGTTGGAGTTGTACTTTTAGTGAAAGATTGTAGAATGATCAACCCTAAGCCTTATCTTAAAAACCTATATTTACTTTTATAAACTTGTTACTCCTTAGCTTTAGCGGTGGATATGTGTATCCTTGCCAAGCTTATGATAGAATACTTATCACGATCGAGCAATTGAGCGAATTAGTTACATGTTACCACATAGATTAGTTGAGTGATTTGAGTGTTTTCATCTTCCTATTTCGTGAGGTGTTTGGTTGTGTACTTGTAATAGATCAAATAAATGCTTTAACGGAAAATATCCTTAGGGATACGTTTTTATAGACTTCTAAAGGCTACTTGAGGACAAGTAGGATTCAAGTGGGGGGATATTTGATTCCCCTTGACGATCTCTTGCTACCCCATTTGGAAAAGATGCTTAAGCGGTGTGAAGACACCAATTTAGCTCTAAACTGGGAGGAAAGCCATTTCATGGTTAAGGAATGCATTGTTCTTGGACATAAAATCTCCAAGTCAGGAATTGAGGACTTTCCATTAAAAACGGACTTAAAAAAACTAAAAACGTACCAAAAATACATTGTATTTGTATGTTTTGCTTTTGTATTGTGCAGGATACGGATATTCAAGAAAAGGAACAAAAAGAAAGCCAAAAGCAACAAATCCAAGCACGAAATGGAAAGGACAAAGTCAAAGGTAATCCAAGTGAAGAAAATACAACTTGAGGGACTAAAACTGCCAAAACCTCAAGTTGTATTACTAATATAACAAGACAAGGGTCAAAATTGCAAATAAGGCAAAGATTGCATTCAAGTTATACAACTTGAGGGGACCAAAGCTGCCTACTTCCCTAAAAGCCCTCTTTCCCGCCCAACAAAAACCCAGGACAACTTGGATGTCGTCCCATACCTTCTTCCCTGCAAAACCACTCAACACCCTAGCCAAAATCATTTTATCCACCCTACTATTTCCCCCCAGCTGTATAAAGTCCATGTTGGCAATCCCTCACC
>BQNB010006697.1:85778-96528 GCA_026074375.1 Tanacetum coccineum | reverse complement strand
ATAGTATAGCCCAAACACTGTTCATCGATGAACAGTGTGCACATCTCTAATGATATATATAGTAATGAATTTGGGCTTCTTTGACAAATGGGTTTAGGCCTCTTTCTCGGGCCAAACAAGACCCACAAGTCCAAAACATAAAATAAATAACCACAAAGAAGTAGATTATTTAAGGGAAATAAGCTTGATTGTCCACGCGTTGTTGCGGGATGTTAATATATATATATTTTTTCATAATTTTTATTTTGGGCTGGCTTTTAAAGTTATTAGATAGTTTAGGGGTGTGTTTTGAAAGTTTTTTAAAATATATATTAAATTTCAACAGTTTTTATAAAATTGTACGTATGTGAGAAGCATTGCAATACTGGGCTCCTTTTGTTCGCAATTCAAAGATTTTTTCGCTGGAATTTTTTTCTGAATGAATCGGTAGATATGTGTTACATTGATAAATAAAGTTTATTATATTAAAAAGTCGTCAATAGCTAAAAGTTGATGGTATATTTTATAATTTTTTTATTTAACTTTTAAGCTTGTTGGGCCGGTTGCTTTTCTTAATGGGCTAAAAAAAATTACGTCGTAAAACGACGTCGTTTCCGTCCGTAAATGAGTATATATATAATTGCTGATATCAATTCACTTTTCTTGTTTTGAAAAAAAAAATTAAGAGATTTTGAGATCTTTTTAGTTTGATATAGACATGAGTGGTTATTTTTCATCACAAACCAAACAGTACGACTTACTTTGAGACCCATTTTTTCTTGAAAATAAGAGCACCATTGACCCGTCATGTTCTTACCAACTAGAGAGTATCTTAATCCAACATTAAGACATGGCTAAGAAGATTTTGTATCCTTTTTGCTTATGCGACAAATTAATGAAATGACTTTTAAAAATGTGTTGGAGAAATAACAAGAGATAATAACTACTCCATGTTAATTTTGTTTGAACAATGCGATTATTTTTCTAGTAAAAGATGATAAGTTTGTTTTTAACCACAAAATTTAAATCTCTTGTTTACAAAACTCATAATTCAAAGTAAACAAATATATTAAGGTTAAATCTATTGGTAGGTAAGGAACTTACGAAAACTTCCAGTGTTAGGCATCGAACTTTGAAAAGTACCATTATTGCACATGAAACTTGTTAAAATAGAACCTCATCTGTTTGCTCTACACTCAAAACCCATTTTAGCAAACAAGTTTGCCTATTTTAACAAGTCATAACAAGTTTCAAATGCAATAATGGTACTTTTCAAAGTTCGATACCTAACGCTGGAAGTTTTCGTATGTTCGTTACCTATCAATATACTTAACCCAATATATTACCCCATAAAAGAAAGTTGACCCGAAACATTAGAAAGTCAAAAGAAAAGTCAACCTTTTGAGCATCACGATCAAAAAAAGAAATGTATCTTTTTCTAAAAAAATTACATTGTGCCTCAATAATACTATCACATTGGGCCTCTTTGGCAAGAGCTTTTTAAGCTTTTTATAGAGCTGTAAGCTTTTTGTTGTAAAAATAATCTCTTTCATAAGAAATGGATGCATCAACTTTAAACTTTTATTTTAAACAAGTAGCTCCTAAATGAAAAGTTGATTCATGAAGCTTTTAGAATTGTTAGGAGCTGTTAAAACTATAAATTACTGATATACCCTCTAACTATATTATAATTTATTTAAATATGTCCTTTTAAGTCATTTGACATCTTATAATTACACTCAACGGCTAATTTATCAAACACTTTTATTAAAAAAAAAAAAGATACAGCTTGTAGCTCATGTTAACAGTTTTGCAGTTTACAGCTTACAGTTTACAGCTTACAGCTTACAACTATTTTTGCCAAACATACCCATTGACTTTTTAAAAAACATTTTGATATGAGATATGTTGCAGTTTAAAATTAAACACTTATTTTGTTACAAATATTTTGTTACAAACCAATATACAAAGAGAGTAATGTGTTTTGAAATAAAAACGAAGTTGCCTTTAAAATTTTCTAATATCTATGCAAACATAATGTGTAGATGAAGTGAAAGTTTCATGATAATAGCACACTGTGACAATTAACAAAGAACATAAACCTTGAGGTAACTTGCTTACAAATATTTGGATGCAACATACATCTAAAGTCTTACGCAAGTATATTAGGTAGAAACTCCATATAGGCAAAATTTCGGACTTGTACGTTTACAGTGGCCGAAACTCAAGGCCACCTACAATAAGGCCGGACATAGTTCCTTCATAAGCTATCAATTTCAAATGCACTGGAATATAATCATTTCGAAGATCAGAAGTTGAGTTGAATTTCCACACAATAACCTCCATCCATCCATCTTCCTTCTTTTCCGGAACCCGATTATTGTCATGTACATTCCATGGGCTTGGGGTTCTAAAATAAAGAATTCCAATCTCTTTGTTTTTCCAGTGGAGTACATCTCTTACTTTCACCGGGCAATGCAATCCATGACATTTTTTAGAAAGTTTGAACACAAGGTAGCACATGTAACTTGTATCCGGTAACAGCATGTGACTTTGAATCTTGCATTTGATGTTAAATACTTGACGTGGTAAAAGCTCAATCACCTCTTGGAATCTGCATGTACAATATATTATGGAGCATGTGATTACATTTCTTAAGCATCTATATTCTCTTTTTATAACTTAGGAAAGACTTTGAAAGGTGACATAACCATGGCATGTGTTGGTGATTTTAGTGTCATCGACAGCTATTTAGTTAATGGTGATTTACTAGAGACCAATGTAGTTTTATGTTCGGCTCGGAAACGAGTTAAGGAAGTGTGAAGTGCACACTGGTTGAGTTAATATGAAAACTATCTAGACAGGAAGTTAGTTAAATTCAGTTTTAACCACTATTAACTGTCTATAACTTCCTAACTTCCTATGATATATATATAGGAAGTATTGGTCTCACAACAGATAGATGAAAAAAAACACATACAATTCCTTTAATCTTCTTGCTGTTGATTGTGGCCTATGCACTTATTCCTTGCATGCCAATTCGCCTCTAAGAAGGTATTGGTGTTAACCATGATTTCTGTTGTCAGAAAGGGGTGTTTGGGAATAGGTTTTGTAGTGGGTGAAACTGGGTTAAATATGGTAAAACGCACAGAAATACAAACACAAAGTATATAAACGAATTATTATTGATTGGATCTTTTGTCATACAATTCGAAACCTATATATATACTAAATGAACAGGTGTGACTGAAACATTGTGATGGTTCCTTTTGCCAACAGTCACAACCCTTTATACATAACTGCTATTCCTAACTAACTTTTAACTGTCAATTATGCATGTTGACCTTTGGCCCAGGCTTCCTAAAATATGCAGGCCTTATATGTACATGTTTGGGCCTGTAAACATTATATACGAATTATAATGATCCTATACTATAAGTCTGTGAATAATTAAACATAAAACAATAGGATCTTGTGATCTTAATTTCCAACAGTAATCAAGATATTAATGGTTATTTGGTTCTTGAATGTCGGGTAAGAACATGCAATTTCAATATTTGCTTTGATTGTCACCTGAATAAGAAATGGTGATATTAGAGGAAGTAAGGAAGGATTGTGCGAGTGTTTAAAAAAAATTCTCAATAAATTTTGCTACTGTTGTCAACTGAAGAAGATATGATGATATTAGAGGAAGTCACGACCTTTGAAAAATTATTCTTTCGCATATCCTTATCTAAACATTAAAGATGAATTACATGTGTTGTTGCTATATGTATTATCTCGTGTATATATTTTCATCTTACAGTAACCCGTAGGATCGTGCTTTCATTTTGATAATTATATACATGTTAAATTTTAATTTTAGCCATGTTTAATTTTTAAACAAGTGTACGCATGTTAAACTTATAAAAGAAAATTTAATATGAGTTGTTATTAAATGTGAATAGTATTTTTTTTCAGACATCCTTACTTAATCTCATACGTAGTATAATATTTTAACACAAGTTGTTCGTGCATGTAAAATCTCGTGTATTATTTACGTGTCACATTTACTACCACGTTCAATTTGAATTTATAAATAAGGACAATAAATACTATTATTTTAAAAAAAAAGCCATGAGTTATAAAGTATACGAGTCATTATTAAATTTATAAAGTTACTGAATAACACAAAAACTCATAATTTAGTTAAGTTCATATAATTTATCTAAAGTTTGACAACTAAAGTGCTATTAATTATCCTTTACTCTTTTTTCTTTTTTTTTATTAATAAAATTGACACATGTATTTGTTATACATATCTTTTATATAATAAAAGAATTACATCATTTCGGAGTTTTCTATCAGATTAAATCTTATGTAAAAATAAATTGGACCAATTAGAATGTTTGATTTTGACACGTAGACAAAATCGTGCGATCTGATTGGTCAATAAAAAGTCAAAATTGAATCAATTTGGCCAAATTGAAAAAAAAATGGTGGAGAAATTTGATGGAGAAAAAAAATACATAAAAATATATGTGTCAAATTTGTGAAAACAAAAACTTGAAAAAAGGGGAGATAATTAATAAAACTTTAGTAGTTTAATTTTAAATAAATTATATGGAGTTAAAAGTGTAAATTTATAAATTTACAAGTTTTATTATAACTTTAAAAAATAAACAAATAATCCCTTAAACTTTATCCATTTGTCTTGAAGTGAATGGATTCAGGGTATTTGAGGCTTACTTTGGGTTGTTCTTCTTTTGATGGACATCTATCTGCAATATGCCCATATTCTTTGCATTTGAAACATAGTACCATATTTTTATCCTGAAAAATCTTGGACTGTGTTGGATTAATCCTTTCCTTATCATTAGGATGTCTTTGTGCATATTCTGCTTCATCCTTGATCAAGATAGGGCATGATTTGATCACATGTCCTGTCTGCTTGCAGTAGAAACATTTGGGTTTTTTGTACTTATCTTGTGGATTTGAAGAGTTGAAAACTTCAATTTCTTCAAGTTTTTTTCTAAGCATGTCTTTGCAATCTCTTGTGATTTGTCTCATGCATCTGCCTATCTTTTCTTCCTTTTCCCTTCTTAACTGTCTCTGAATAAACTCCTGTTGTAATCTTTTTCTTAGTGGCTTCCCAGATTTACTCTGATACCACTGTTTATTGTGGCCTATGCACTTATTCCTTGCATGCCAATTCGCCTCTAAGAAGGTATTGGTGTTAACCATGATTTCTGTTCTGTTGTCAGTGAGGGGTGTTTGGGAATAGGTTTTGTAGTGGGTGAAACTGGGTTAAATATGGTAAAAACGGCACGAGAAATACAGAACAGCAAAAGTATATAAACGAATTATTAGTGATTGATATGTAGTCAACATCTCGAAAACCTATAATATACTAATGAACAGGTGTGACTAAAACATTTGTGATGGTTATCCTTTATGCCAACATCCACAATCCTTATACATCAACTGCATTCCTAACTAACTTTTAACTGTCAATTATGCCTAGACCGTTTGGGCCCAGGCGTCTATAATATCAGGCCTTATAATGTAACATGTTTTGTCCTGTAAACAGATATACGAATTATAATGACCTCTACTAAAGTCTTTGAATAATTTAAACATAAAACATAGAGCGTGGATCTTAATTTCCAACAGTAATCAAAGATATTAATGGTTATCTGGTTCTGAATGTCGGGTCAGAAATTCAAGTTTCAATATTTTGCTTTGATTGACACCTGAATAAGATATGGTGAAATAGAGGAATTAAGGAAGGATTGTGCGAGGTTTAAAAAAAATTCTCAATAAATTTTTGCTACGTTGGCAAACGAAGAAGATATGATGAATTAGAGGAAGTCACGCCTTTGAAAAATTATTCTTTCGCATATCCTTATCTAAACATTAAAGATGAATTACATGTGTTGTTGCTATATGTATTATCTCGTGTATATATTTTCATCTTACAGTAACCCGTAGGATCGTGCTTTCATTTTGATAATTATATACATGTTAAATTTTAATTTTAGCCATGTTTAATTTTTAAACAAGTGTACGCATTTAAACTTATAAAAGAAAATTTAATATGAGTTGTTATTAAATGTGAATAGTATTTTTTTTCAGACATCCTTACTTAATCTCATACGTAGTATAATATTTTAACACAATTGTCGTTGCATGTCAAATCTCGTGCATAAATTACGTGACACAATTACACACACTTTCATTTGAAATTTATAATTAAGACAATAAAATACTATAATTTTTAAAAAAAAACCATGAGATTATAAAGATTACTAGTCATTATTTAAATTTATAAAGTAACTGAATAACACAAAACACACATAAATTAGGTTAATTCAAATAATTTATCTAAAGTTTTTGACAACAAAAGTGCTATTAATTATCTCCGTTACACTTTTTTCTTTTTTCTTATTAATAAACATTGACAACATGTAATTTGTTATACAATAACATTTTATGAATAAAAAATACATCATTTCGGAGTTTTTCTATCAATTAAATCTTATGAAAAAATAATTTGTACCAAATATGAATGTTTGATTTTGGTCACGTGACAAATCGTGCGATCTGATTTGGTCAATAAAAAGTCAAGAATTTGAAATCAATTTGGCCCAAATTAGAAAAAAAAATGGTGGAAAATTTGATGGAGAAAAAAAATACAAAAACAAAATATATGTGTCAAATTTGTGAAAACAAAAACTTGAAAAAAAGGGAGATAATTAATAAAACTTTAGTAGTTTAATTTTAAATAAATTATATGAGTTAAAAGTGTAAATTTATAAATTTACAAGTTTTATTATAACTTTAAAAAATAAACAAATAACCCCCTTAAACTTTATACCTCTAGACTTTATATTTTAAAATACAACAAACGTAAACAATTTCTTACTTCCAAACAAAGATTTAACATTATCTAATCACATCTCAAATCTACCCGAAAGAGGTTTTTGGAGAATTTTTCATTGTCGGGGGCCTGAAACAATGTTGTACATACCGAAAAGCACATCGAAAGGCTTCATATTGACCCACTCCGGGCTACCTAAAAGGTTGTTTCGCTGCGGAGAAGTTTGCTCACAATGTCGAGTCAAAAAACCGGTAAATCAAAAGAAAAAATTAGTAATCATCCTCCAAATTCAATACTACGTAAGATATAAAAGATTGAATGAATCTATTATCTTTATATATTTCGATAATACTCTATAACATAACTTATAAAACAGAAAAAATATATATATGTAGTTAAAAAAAACATAATGTCTAAACCCCGTGCGTGCACGGCCATTAAAACTAGTATTTTTTTTCTAGAGGAAATTTATTTCGTTTTGACTAAATCATTTCAATTTTGACTTTTTATTATCTAATACGACAGACTTTATTTTTCTAACGTGACAAAATTGAATTATCCTGATGGTCCAATCAGATTTAATTTCACATTTTCTATGTCATGTACTCCTGTTATTATATAAGAGATTTTTTATTTAAAAAGTGTTTGGGTCTACGGTGACTTGTGTTCAAAGCTTATGATATTCTTATTACTTTTCTTTTAAAAAGAAAAAGCATAATAATTAAATGATAGCTTAGTTCAAATTTTTTGACTATTCTCAATCAAATTCAATTATTTTGAAATTCCTTTCTCAGCTTATTTAATCTTCTAAGAAACAACACCAAAAAGGAAAATATGATGAAATGGAATATCCACTTTAGTCACCATCAACCATTACTAGCTAGATTAATCAAGTTCGTACTTTCAAGCTAATTTGGGTCCATGAAATGACAAAAATACGACACTTGCTATTTTGGTTTTACTATCTTATGTTTTACGTAGTATTAATCAAGTTCGTACTTTCAAGCAGCGGAGGTTATATTATATGTAATCAAATATGACAAACTTATACGCGTCCTATTAGATTTGATTTTATAGGACATTTATATGGTTTAGTCGTATAATGAAGAATTTTAATAGGACACCTAGTATACATGTCATATTAAATAAATTCTAATAGGACACTTATTACGTATATTTATACTAACGTTACGTTGTGGTACTAGCTTTTTTACAGTATTTTAACACCTATACCACACTTCGAACCATTTAGAATGTCATTTGACTCATTGAACTCAACTTCAAACATGAAAATGAATGCTCGGTTGAACTCAAGTGTAGTTTTGATCATTGAATTTCATAGTCAATTGAAGTTTTGATAGTTCGATTATTTAGTCGAGCCAGGCTTTACAAGTTCGTATTACGTTCGGGGAATACAAACATATAGCGGCTACACGAACTTTTTCGAATGAAAAATCTTTACGTGATTTGAGTTTGTGTGAGGATCTAAACTCAATTTTGCGTGACTAGTTGATCGACATGTCAAGCACTGTAACACGTTAACATAAAATAAATGTGTATTCTAATTGACTCGATTACATCCTAAATCTAATAAAAAAAACTTCTTATGTAATTTATAATTTATATTAAATTAGTCATTATAAATCTAAAACTTAATCATATAAAATTTTAGTAATTAGAAATTTAATCAATATACCATTATTATTTTAGATAAGTCAAGTGATTTTAAAACTAAAATTCTCTATATGTATTTCGCACTTTCCCTCCATCTTTTCACCAAATTTTTTTTATCCCGCCACTTATCTTTTTCCCCAATTTTTTTTATATCCCGCCCCTTGTGTAACTTAAAGCAAACCCATTTTCTATATCCCCAAGTTTTTCTGGAGTTAGGATATAATCACATTGGATAATCAAAAGAAGCGGATCTCACATACCACGACCAACAAAAAGAAAGTAAATCCTCTTTCACATTCTTTTACTAACGGTTTAAGCATTATTTTTATGATTATACTATGTGATTATATCCTAAACTTGATGGAGATCTTGGTATATCATAATTTTAAACCCTAGTTTTTTGTCCTTTGATTAATTCTCTTTGATTCTTTATGATTTGTGTAATTAATTGATAATGAGTAAATGATAAGTAGTTGCCCTAAACTTTTGGTTAATTAAATTAGGGCAATAAGAAAATATGTAATGGTTTGATGAATATAGGATTTATTTTCAAGACGATGCCAACACGGAAGGATAAGAGAGCTCGCGTTAGTGGCAATGACAACCAACAAGTTGAATATGTACTTCAGATGGGGTCAAACCATTTGGATGATGATGAAGGTATGTAGTCATTTTATGGCGTGTTTATATGGTTCACTATTAGCACTTTCTCTTTTAGAATATATATTGATTTCAACCTTTTTTGTTAGTGTTGCTAGACCTTTTTTTTGTTAGTTCAACATTTCCGTAGGTATATAAATTAAGAGATTCAACATGTCGAGAAAATTAATTCAACATTTCATAAATTAAAATATTCCTACTTTCAACATTTCAACAATCATTAGTCAATCAATCATGATATGCGTATTAAAAGGTTTCCAATGGGTCAACCTAGCTCGTTCTTTCTTTTTTAGTTTTAAAGGTTTTCAATGGTTTCCATAGATGAGTCGTGCAATATTAAATTTTTAAGTTTTCAGTTTTAAGTTTTCAATTTTTCAAGAATTATGTTAAAATGCTTTATAGATAGTATAGATATATATTTTTAATTATTTTGAGAAAAGGTGATATTATGATATTTAAGTTAAGGAAATAAAATTATTAGAAATTTTTTTAGCTCAATAAAAATCGATTAAATACACTGGAAAGCCCAAACCGATAGAACTTGCATGGGCCACCTGCCGGACCAAACTACTTAATGCGCATTATCTTTCATACAAATTTTAAAAGTTATACACGTCGTTTTCTTCTTTATGTTACTATTCATTTTACTATAGCTCCTACTGTGTTTGCCCAATGGGCTCCCAGTTTGGGTCGGCCCATTTTTTTATTATAAATACTCAATAAAAAAAATACTCGGCACAAAATAAAAACAGAAAATTACAAAAGTATTGATTTATTCAGATCAAAAAATACCCGCGCCATGAGGCCCAACACATAAGCCCATATAAAAAAAACCACTACAAAACATGAGACCAAAAAAATAAACCTGCACAAATAATATTAAAAAAATAATTTGTTCGACACAACATAATAAAAAAATTACAAAATACTAACTTTATTTAGATCAAAAAATACCCGCGTCATGAGGCCTAATACATAGGCCCATATAAAAAAACTATTAACCATGAGACCGAAAAAATAATCCCGCACAAAATAAATAAAAAATAAAATAAAGATAACACCCTGCAGCAACGTGCGTACTTAATAACTTTAAAATAAACGGCGCGAAAAAAAACCCGCCTACCCTAAGTAAAAAAAATTAACCCCGCCACAACACGCGGGTTCTTATGCCTAAGCACACCAATTTTTTTTTTATAAATACGCAATAAAAAAATACTCGGCATAAAATAAAAAAAGAAAATTACAAAAGTACTGATTTATTCAGATCAAAAAATACCCGCGCCATGAGACCCAACACATAAGCCCATATAAAAAAACCACTACAAAACATGAGACCAAAAAAATAAACTCGCACAAAATAATATTAAAAAAAAAAATTGTTCGGCACAACATAATAGTTTTTTTTTACAAAATACTGACTTTATTCAGATCAAAAAATACCCGCGCCATAAGGCCCAATACATAGGCCCATATAAAAAAACTAGAGTTAAGTACATTTTTGGTCCTTGTGGTTTGTGCAGATTTCACTTTTGGTCCAAAATTCAAAAAAGTTTCACTTTTGGTCCGAATTTCAAGTTT
>BQNB010006697.1:0-85265 GCA_026074375.1 Tanacetum coccineum | reverse complement strand
GAATAGCATGTACGTACATATCAAAGCGTCTAAACTACAACAACGTTTCTCCATCGGAGAAACAAATTGCTATATATAGAGTGGCCAAAAGCTCGAATAAGCAAAGCAAACATGTCTGAAACTAACACCCTAATATCAAAGGAACATTATACGACACACCCAACTCACAAAGAGCACGATTAGTTCATACATGTTACATTTATATATATAACACATATATTAACTAGAGGGCTTGATAGGGTAACCATAATATATATGATATAAATATATTTAGTAGGCAAAGTTTGAAAATAAAGCTATATTATATGCTGTTGCTATGCATGCTATCCATAGTTAAATAGTTTTTTAACATGTGTATGCAAATAGGAGATACGAATGACATTATTTGCAAATGGATGAAGCATGTAAAGAATCAAGTGGAAGATACACTCTAAAAGGATCTTGTAAAATCTACAAGAGAGATACTAAATCGGATATGAGATATGCAATCAGATATGGAATCAGACTTGAGATATGTCATAGATACACGCATTTTAGATGGATTATAACATGCATATGTAGATCATGTATATCTACATGTTAAGAAAATATTAAATCTTAAAGATATAGAAGATCTAAGATATAAAAGATCTGATCAAATCGTAATATATTTAAAGATATGATCAATATTGTAAAGATTATATTTGATTTCTAATAAGACTCTTGACACCTGGTCACATCACCCATCAAACTTCCTATCAACTAGTATTATATAGGGTAATGATTCGCACACTCAACAAATTGATTGACACACTCAAATTATATATATCTTAACATTTATGCCCTTACATCATTTAATAAAGTGTGCAAATATTAAAGGTATAATAGTCATAACGCACATTTTTTGAGTGTGCCGATCAAATTATGAAGTGTGCAAATCATCTCCCTATTATATAGTATAATATAATTTATTAATTCTTCGTATAAACTGCTTTGTGTGTACACGTGATGAGTTTTGTTATATCATTTTACATTATATAATTACATATCCTTTTACACCCGTAATAATATTTTTAATTTTTTCTTCACTTATTATCTTTCCTCATCTAAACTGTCATTTTTAACACTTATCAAGATATTGTGATTATGAAAATAAGTAAGAATAACTTGTAAAAGAATTTATCATTTCTCATATGTGAGTGCAAATTGTATTTCTGTATTACTACCTTTTTTTAGCTTTAATATTTGAAATTGTGTTTTTATATTTTATTTTTTATATTATAAAATTAAATATTAGTAAAAAATGTCATAAACATTAATCTAAATTGCAAACATTAAAAGTTTAAATGAAAAACATGATACATAAAACTTTTAAAAACAAGATAATATTATATTTTTACTGAAAGTTGAAATTAAGGTTAAAATTATGAGTTGCTAATAATACTCTTGACAATTGGTCAAATCACTCATCAAACTTCCTATCAACTAGTATTATGTGTTTAAAAAAAATAGTATTATATAGTATAGTATAATTTATTAATTCTTCATATAAACTGCTTTGTATGTACATGTGATGAGTTTTGTTAGATCATTTTACATTATATAATTACATATTCTTTTACACCCGTAATAATATTTTTAATTTTTTCTTCACTTATTATCTTTCCCCATCTAAACTGTCATTTTTAACACTTATCAAGATATTATGATTATGAATATACGTAAGAACAATTTGTAAAAGAATTTATCATTTCTCATATGTGAGTGCAAATTGTATTTTTTACTACCTTTTTTATATGTGTTGATGTGCAGGTGCACTCAACCAGAAGAAAATGGGTTTTTGAAACTACTTCAAAGTTTCAGGCATGGAGATTGTTCGTAAATGTATGAGCAATTAAAATGACGACTCGGTACACTTTCAATACATATTTAACATTTTAATTTATAGAGATTAACATGTTACAATATCTTACAGAGTTAATACATTTTTATTTATAGTGTTTCTTATATAATTTTATGTAGCCTAGAGTTATTACAATGACTAACAAGTCAAATGTTAACATTTATATTTGAATTAGTAGATGATCAAGGTTAAATACATTGCAGTACCACTTTATGTCACTTTTAACCCGCACAACGCAATTAATTTAACGAAGGTTTCAAATTTGACCTGTTAGAGTTGTAATTTCTTTTGATGTCCAAAGGGGTAGGCAGGGATTAATTGTTGTGACAAACAACTTTTAAACAACTATAGCTTCAAAATTCATTCAGTTATCATTAAAACTGATTAAGTGTTTATAAATGAGATGTTTGAAAATGGGTAGTTTGGGTTTGATTATCGACAAGGATATCAATGTAATGTTTTTTTCATCAGTTTATGTCCACCTTGTGCACACTTACTCTATCGTAATCCTTATATGCTAACTCTTTGTTTTAAAACCAATTAGGATAACAACATAAGTACATAAATTATACATCATAACCAAGATAACACATGAACTCGCCCATCTAGCGGACGAGGTCATGGTGCTTAAATTTTGATATATTTGTTTATTATTTTAATTTATGATTCGTTGACGACACAAACTTGTAGTATAATGCTTTTATTCTGAGTTAATTTATTTATCACAAATCAAATATTTGTCATTACAAACATTACGTATTGTGCATGATTAAAATACTTATCATATTAACTACTTTTACTAATCAATTATAAATAATAAACAAGATATCACATGAAGCTCGTCCGCCCATCGGGCGGGTTATGAAGCTAAATATTGTGAGCTTGTGTGTTTATCAAGCAAACGAACAATGGTCAATTCGAAAAGGTCAGGACTAAAAGGATGTGCATAATAGAGTTCCTAAAAACAACACTCGGACGTACTAAACCCAAACATATTGAATTTGAGACAGAGAGTGCAGCTATAACCGTGCAGGAAAATTTGGTCACTATGTTTACTCGAGTAATTAAGAAATTACATACCCAGCGGGCATATTCTGGGTCGTAGTTACTCCATCTTAACAAGAGCACTTAAATTTTGTATCTTAGCTAGCTTAATTCTATACAGTTACTTCAAAAATCATAAAATATATCAAGTAATTACATACACATAGACAAATTGACAAGCATTGCTATTATGCTTAAAAAGATCTTTGTATAATATATAATTTTTTAAAAACCAATAATTAGCAAAACAATAAAACGTGAACAATAATTACAAATCATGCTCGGCCATCGGTGGGGCTTAGCGTCTAATATATTTATATATATATATATATATACTATAATATTTATATATTATATTGATATTATATTTTATATATATATATTTATATTTTTATACGTATATGCACGTGATTATGTTCGTATATGCACGGTATATGATACGTATGTCTATATATATTTTATTAATTTATAATTATATATATAGATATATATATATTTATATATATATATATATATATATATATATATGTATATGTTATTTATGTATGAATATATATACGTATATGTATTTTATGTATATATGTCTATATATATCTATTTATGTGGTTTATATATATATATATATATATATATATATATAATATATATATATGTATATTATATATATATATATATAATTATGGAATGTATTAATATGTGTATTCAATTTATGTGTGTGTATTTTTATTTTATATATAGTATATATATATGTATATATTATAGGTTTTTTGTAAGACTTTTTTTCAGAACCATTCTTAGTCCGAGAACTGACAGAACTCCAAAAACATGCATGCACGCCTTCAAATAATTATATTTTTTGCCACATATGTTCTTAAAACAAAAACATATCCGTTTATAAAACATCAGTTGTTTAAATAATTTGTTATGAAATTGGTAATACAAAACAGTTTCTTTTGAAGGTGTGGCATGTATGTTCGTATAAGGCGTTGAAGCAACAACATATTGCGGTCCGTGTGTAGTTTTGTGAAAGAAGAGGAAGAGTTCTGATATTACTGAAAAAACGTAGGTGGATTCTTCACGATTATTAATGAGTTTTCATGTATTTTTTTTTATTTTTAAAGGCATGCATGTATGTTTTGGGTGGTTCTGTCAGTTCTGCAAATAAGAATGGGTTCTGAAAAGAAAGTCCCACCTATATATATATATTTATATATATTATTATATTTTATATATATATATATATTATATATATAGGATAAAGGATCAAATAAAAGACAAAATATTCTGTGAGATGATAAAAAAGATTTATTTTTTAAAAAAGTTCTCAAAAATTTCTGAAAAAATTCTACAAGATCGTGTATGTTGGTGCATGAAAAGTGTGTTAAAGGAAGTTTTTCTACTGTGGATTGTTTTACCGAAAATGTTTTATTAAAAAAAAACCGTTTGTGCATTAAATCGGTTTTTTGTGCACATCATAAAATTGTTTTTGTACCAATTCTTTTGACTTTTTGAATTCAAAAATTTCTTATTGGCATCAAATTATAACAAGTCTAAATATTTGTGCATCAAAAATTTTTTTGTCGCATCAACATATTGTTTTTTGGCATTTAAAAAGTATATTTTTTATAAAACGCAAAATTAGAAAAACTTGTTCTTACATAATGTTTTATCGAACTACAGACCTGATTTAATGGAATTTTTTTTTGGAATTTTTTGAGAACTTTTTAAAAATGTTTTCTTTTATCTGCTATCGGATATTTGTCCTGTTTATCTTTTACAACTTATATATTATTTTGTAGAAACTAGAAGGGGGTTTTGAATAGTTTTTCCAGTTAGTTAGACGTTTGTTAAAATCTTTACTTAATAAATTGTTTGATTCGTGTTGTATGTCAATCTACTATACTTTATAAAACAACCAAAACTATCAATCTAAGTAAGTAATGAAATGTAATGAGATAGAGAAAGAAATACGATCAAACAAGACTCCAGATTTAGTGGCGGTTTGAACAAACGAAAGCACCTCTTCGTTACTACTCACTCCCTGTGTACTCCACTCAAGATTTCACTCTGTCAAAATGCTCCCTTTAGGCCGGGAAGAACCCGTTTACTCGTCGCTTACTTTCTTTTCCCGACACTAGCTAGATCGTCGAGTCTTAATCTTAAATAGAACCAATCAAGGACTTCACTAGTCTTCACACATTAACTGATATACACACCCGTAGATTTGCCACACAATCCAAATCACACCATAGACAATGTAACATTGATCTAATACGATCAATTTAACACAATAACACAAACAAATGTAATGATGTTAGTGATCATGTGGAGGGAGAGCGAGAGAGTGACACTTGATAATAATCGTATGTTAAAAGAATAAGATTGTTCTTCTCTTGCACTTGTTAGAAGATGAAGAAGGGAGGAGAATGAATTAATTTCAACTTGTAACATGATCAAGGATTGTTAGTGATCAAGGTGTGTGTTTTAGAAAGAAAGAATGAAGAAGAGGAATATTAGATCCTGAGGAAGATTTGTGGTAAGAGGTTCTGTTTTCAATGGGGTGGCCTAGTTAGTATTTATTGGGGCAAAAAATGGTAGTTGTTTGGCGGCGGTCCCGGGCGAGTCCCGTTTATATATCAAGGGGGCGCCGAGCTATAGGGGGCCGGCTAGATCGGCTCCCTTTTGGATCCCTTTTGTGGTGAACTGAAAGTTGTATATGTTGTAGAACCTTCCATTTTGGGGGAAGATTTAAAATTATATTTTATTTTTAATAAAATATTTCTTTTAGATGAATACAAGTAGTAATTTGTTTTTATATTTTTATAAAAACATTTTTGTAGAAGTATAAGGTTTAAGAAAAAATTATTTTCTTGTTCACTAATCATGTTTAATGTTTTGTTTTTATCCATACCTTAGGGATTAATTTAGAAATAGAATTTTATGATTAGTAATTTATAAACGTTTGATTTTATCGTAAACGTTTTCACATTTTGTTATTATCAAAACATTAAGAGGTCGAAAAATATAAATAACATTTTTAGGCATTATTTGTATTAACAATCTCCCTCTTTTTGATGATGACAAAATATAAACTTATTTAGTATAAAATTTGAAAGTTTATAAATTATTAATGAGTTTAATTCTACTTCTCCCCCCTTTTTGTCAAATTCCAAAAGTTGATCGTCGAGTCGTAGTAAAGAGAAAGAAATCGATGATAAAAGACTCCCCCTTGATGTAAGATCCTCCTTGTTCGGGGCACCAAGGGATCGATCTTACGATAATTTGTTTGCTACAAAACAGGGTTAGAGATACAAGTGCAAACAAACATAGCATGACATATATCTTAAAGATTCAATCAACACCATTTTGAAGCATTAAATATAGTTCATTGAAGTGCATATAAATAAATCTTTTATTGTTACAAGGACTAATATGAGGATACAAGCAAACATATTCATTATTCATGACATAAAAATATTAGGCATCTAACGTAAGTATAGCTAGTAGATGATTCTTGACTTCAAAGGGAGATATTTCATAAGGAGAGTTGGTAGTGATGGATGGACGGGAAAAAGAGTTGTGGTGCCAATGATAAGAGATTTGATTTCGGTTAAAGGTCATCTTTTATGGTATTGAATGGCATGCGAGTACCCAAGCAACAATGACAAAAGTTTTAGAAATGAAACGTGACTTGTGGTCTAAAGAACAAGGGGGTGAGTGAGTAGTGAAGAAGGAGTGGTATCAAAGATTGGAGAGTTTGGTAGAGATAGGGTAGGTGAGAAAGAAGATAGAGGATTTGTTGTTATAGGAGAAGTGGGTGATGGTGAAAGATTGTGACTTTGTAGTCATAGGTTTAAGGATTGCTTTTTGTTGTTTTGTGCGTAGGTATGAGGAGATTTGTTGGAGGATGACATTGAGACTTTGAGGGAGTGTTTTGAAGAGAAGTGTGTGATGAGTTTGAGTATGATGATGTTTATATAGAGGTGTGTAAGGAATAGCATGGTCTTTGCGAAGAAAGTTCTAATGATTGTTTAGTTTAGAGGGATAAGGGCAGCTTAGGACCTAGAGAAATAGGTCAGTTTCAGACATAGAGGAGACATGTATTATTATCATAATTCTCCTGATGGCGGCATTTTATGGCTTAGCGGTACCTTATTTATAGGAGGCCGCCCTCTCTTTACGTTCTCTAGAATTTTAAATTTTCCAGAAATTAGTCTTTTGTGTTTGGATGATTGAACAGGGTTGGAAGGGTGATAGTAATATCTCCATTTCATCAAGAATCATATAATCTAGTCAAATAACTAAATTTAAGAAAAGAAATCATGCAATAAGGTCAAGTAGAATCATGCAGATAAATTTGCTAAGTGTCATATAGCAAGCAAGAGATGATGACATAATCATATTGTGCACTAACATAGGAAATAGTAGCAAATGTTAAGAGCATAATAATAATACATATGTTAAGTAATAATCAAGACAAATCTCAACTAGTATTTGAATCAATACTTGAGTCTTCATTAGAAGATATGTAGACGATAGATTAAAGATGAGTGGGATGAACCCACGGTTTCATGGATCCCCATTAAGTGTTATATTTTGATTTTCGTAGATGAGGATTAATTTTGATGATGTGTTCATATAGACGATTTAGAATCATTCCATATGGCATTGGAGAGTTTGGTTGATTTTTAATCTTTTCAACTCGTTTGGTTAGAAAGTAAGCAAAGTTGAAAGGTGTACTTGTTAAGATGCAGTACATCATGTGACATGATGATGCGGTGAGAAATGGCGATTCATTTTGAGTGCCAAAGGCATTGTCTTGAATGATTTCATTCCAAGATCTCAAGTCTTGACGAAGTTCTTCTTTGAGGATTTTGTTTGGAAAAATTGATTGTCCGGTAGTTGTGATTGATTAAATGATTTCCTTTGGTGTTGCAATGTGTGTTTGACTCTTGATTGGATTTCAATGTGTCGAGAGATGGTTCTTCAGAATAAGAACACTCTCCTTTACATGGAATTGAGAGAATTGAGGCGAATGATTTGAGTGAGAACTTAAATGTTCTTTTCAAAGCCCAGAATGTTAAGAAAATGTTTTGATTCTCATCTTTGATAATTTCTATTGAAGAGTAAAATTCAAGTAGAAATCTTGGACAAATTCCTTCATAGAGTTCGTATATTTTTTTTTCAATTTTGATAATTTGAAAGAGATTTTGAATATTGTCGTATTTAGTAGATTCAGAGGATATAGGGCGACCTTCATGAATTAATCTACATTCAAGGTTTTGAATGATGGGTTTTAAGATATCAGGAATATAGTTTTCATCAGAGATTGTTAGGATGTATGATTTAGTGTACCATAATTCATCTTCTAAATTTATTTCACCTAAAATTGAAAGAGGATAATTTTAGTAAGGTCTCCTTACTTAATAAAATGTCTAGTGTGTGCCTATATGCAACAAGTGTGGAGTAACGATTAACTCGACCTAGTATAAAATCCTAAGAGTTAATCCAAACGCTCCTTAGTTTGATTTTGCTCAACCAAACAAGTCGAAAACTACATATGAATTATATATCTCGAAATTTGTTGATGAGATCATTATGCATGTGTTTGAAAACGTTTTTGGGTTGTATTAACAATGCAAAAATAACAATTTTATTGTGTTCCTAACGTGAGTGATTTACAAAATGAAATTGGAGTTTTGGTTCAAAAATAATTTTTTGACAAACCTTAACAATATATGCAAATCGTATATCTACGGGAAGCATGTTAGTTATATATTGTATCCTAGTGGTATTAATTGAACAAATTTGAAGGAAAAATGAAAAATATCCAATTTCAATATTTGGTGTTCATCATGAACCCTAGACTCAAAATGAAAGAAATAGTTGAAATGACTTAAAATTGATGATCTTAGAGATGTTAGGAATGATTATTGGTGTTGATTTGATCTTCAATTTAAGTTATAATGGTTGATTTTGAAGTTTTGGTGGATTTGGGATTGTGTTTGTTGCACCTGCAGGTAAGGGGGTGTTTGTTTTTGTGTTTTGAAAATTTTGGTTTCAGGTGTACATATTTTGTTTTCTCTGATGGCGGTCCCATATCTCCTGGCGGTCCCTTATATATAAGGGGGCCGCCTATATGGGGGCCGCCCGCAGGCAGTGATTTCTGACTTTGTTTTGACAAAAATTTAACTAGGAGGAGTGACAATTTAACTTGCGTACTTAATATGATTTATGGAATGTGTTCCATCATTCCTAAACCAAGACGTAGATAGTTAAATGATTCACGTTTAAGGGGTTTAGTGAGAATGTCGGCAATGTTGTCGACGGACGGTACTTTTTCGATAGATATATGTCCTTTTTGAACATTATCACGGAGGAAGTGGTGACGAATTTTGATGTGTTTGGTATGAGAGTGTTGCACCGGGTTTTTGCTAAGGTTAATCACGCCTTTATTGTCGCACATGATGGGAACGTCGTCGAGTCGTACATCATAGTCGATGAGAGCTTGTTTCATCCATAGTGCTGTAGGTACATGCCTTTTCGGGCTTACGTATTCGGCTTCGGTAGGGATATAGCAAGAGCGGTTGTTTCTTCAAGAACCAAGATGTCTAACAACATCCCACGAACGTTCAAATACGTAGTGCTTCTTTTGGTCTACAAATCTCTGAATGATCCAGTAGTCGGCTTATACTATGGTGTCAATGCCGGTCCCCTAGGATACCATATTCCTAAGTACGTAGTGCCTTTATTGTATCAGAAGATAACTTAAACCGCGTCAAGTTGAGTGGTTTTGGGAGTCTCTTGGAAAGTGGGCACAAAGGCAGACACTAAAATGATATCGGGCCTACTTGCGTTAGGTATAGTAAACTACCTATCATTGCCACGATACTTGGTATATCTACCGACTCACACTCTTATTTTCATGAGTTTAGTAACAGAGGACATGGGGGGTTTTCATGTTTAGAATCTTCTAGACCAAAATTTCTTAAGCATTTCTTTAATAGACTTAGATTGATTAAAGAATACTACCATCCTTCCATTTGTTGTAATTTGTTATCAAGAGAAGTTAAGTTCACCCATCATGCTCATTTCGAACTAGTCATGCATGATTTTGGCAAAATCATCACACATGTCATGACAAGTCGAACCGAATATAATGTCGTCGACATATATTTGAATAATGATGAGATTTGAATTTTTCTTCTTAGTAAAAAGAGTGTTATCTACCATTCCTATTTTATATTCATGTTTAATATGAAAAGCTTTTAATCTATCATACCAAGCTTTGGGTGCTTATTTAAGACCATATAAAGCTTTCTTTAATTTATAAACATGATCCGGTTTTTTGAAATCAATGAATCCCAGAGGTTGTGCCACGTATACCTCCTCATTGATAAATCCGTTCAGGAATGCACTTTTTACATCCATTTGGAATAATTTAAAATCTAAGGCGCAAGCATAAGCTAATAATATTCTAATCGACTCAAGTCTAGCAACCGAAGCACAAGTTTCATCATAATCGATGCCCTCTTGTTGGTTGTAGCCTTGAGCGACTAATCTAGCATTATTTCTAGACACAACAACATTTTCGTCTAACTTATTTCTAAACACCCATTTAGTTCCTATAATTGTCATATTCTTATGTTGTGGAACTAACTCCCAAACATCGTTAGCAATGAATTGATTTAATTCTTCTTGCATGGCGACTATCCAACTTTCGTCTCCCAAGGCTTTATTTAAATTTTTAGTTCAATGTAGAAATGAAGCAATAAAGGTTGCTTTGGTTTTGGGCTTGTGATCTAAGGGTTCTTTGGTTAAGGTTTCCTATGACATTTCTTAGAGTGGTTCCTAGATTCTTAATAGTGACTACTTTTCATTCTTAGGTTTCATCCTCAAATTGTTTTCTAGATTTTCTTTTTTCGATTTCCCTATAAGCTTTATCTTCATGCGTAGGTCATCATCTACAAGGGTGATGTCTTAGAATGTTGGAGGAGTTTCATCGAAAAGTCACGTGAGTGATCTTTGATTTTCCTAGTTGTATTTATTAAGGAATGAATATAGGCTTTTACTATTTTGGGAGTAACCTAGAAAGAACCTCGTAAGACTTTGGGTCGAAAATTTGGTAAGGTTATATTAGTGATTTAGGATGAAGCATTGCTTCCAAAACACTCTAAAATAATCAAGAGTAGGTTTCCTACCTCTCAAGATTTCATAAGGTGATTTTCCTAGGATGTCTCTAATTAGAATTCGGTTAAGTATATATGTTGAAGTATATACGGCATTACACCAAAACTTTTAGGGTAATGATTGTTCGTTCAACATAGTTCTACTCATTTCTTGAAGTGTCCTATTTTTCCTTTCAACCACGCCATTTGATTGAGGAGTGGTGGGAGCTAGAAGTTATTAGTAATACCGTTGGCTTCACAAATTCTCCAAAATTGCACTTCATTATCAAATTCTCTACGTGTCGGTTCTTATTGACACTATTATAACATTCTAGTTGATTTTGGATTTTCTTACTAAAAATTTTGAATTGATCGAAGGCTTCAGTTTTATCCTTAAGGAATCTAGTCCAAGTATACCTAGAGTAGTCATCTACTATGACTAAGGTGTAATGGTTTCCTCTGTAACTCCATATGGCGGATGGACCAAAAAAATCCATGTGGAGAAGTTCTAAGCATCTAGTCGTTGAGACTAAATTCTTAGCTTTGTGACTAGCGTGAGCTTGTTTTCCAATTTTGCAGCATCTCCAAAATGTGATCAAAACTTTAATCCTAGGTAAGTTTCTAACTAATTCTTTAGAGGCTCGATTTAATGAGATGCATATTCGCGTGACTAATTCCTATGCCACAAGTGGGATTTTCATCAAGTCATTGCTAGACAAATTTGCTCCTTAGGTTATTTCTTCTTCTTTATATAAAGCCTTTCTTCCTAATACATCTACCTATGACTTTACCATTCCTAGTGATTTTACTATCATGTTCAGAGAAAGTTACTTTACACTTATTGTCACATATTTGTCCTATACTAAGCAAGTTAAATCCTAAGTTATCAACATGTTCTACATTATCTATTTTGAGAGAGTCATTAGAAATCGTACCTTCGCCAATGATGTTACTGCGAAGATTACTACCAAAAACAACATTACCTCCATTGTATTCCTTGTAAGTAGAGAAGAGCTTTCGGTTACCCGTCATATGTTTGGAGCATCCGCTATCCTTGATCCATTCATTGGGTTCCAAGTTGACTCTAAGGCATATATATTTATATAAGACGATAACTCAAACATTTGGTCCCCAATATCTCATGGGTCCAAAGTTGTTAGTGCTAAACATCCCTTGCATTTGATGCAATTGGTTAGGATGTGAGAATGGAAGACACATTTCCCATGGCATGATAACTTTTGTCGTGGTAAAAGTGTTCCAAGTTGAGAAAGCCATGAGGTTGGTTTTGATGACCAACATGTCTTCTTGGTTGCGGTGTTTTAGGACTAAGAATAATTATTATTGACTCTTCTAGGAGGTGGGAGTTTTTGACTAAGTTTTGTTTTGAAAAATCCAACTTCGGGTTTTGACAATGGTTTATAAATTGTTTGGGACGTCATTGTCACTAGCGACCGGAACTTTAACTTTGTTACAATTTATGTGTTTTGGTTCTAGGACCCAAAAATAGATTTTTGAAATGAAACACTTTCTCAGTATATTAGGTGTCTCTGGTGGCGGTCCGTTATTTTACTTTGGGGGCCGCCTGAACATTAAGGGGGCCGCCCATGTTTATGGGGCTGTCCCTATTTAAGGGACCTCCATCAGAGGATGCCTTTTTCTGAGTTTTTACAAATTTTATTTCATTTGTTTCACTAAATGATGCTTCAAATGAATTAAACCCTAAACCTAATTTATCACCGGGGGGTTTTTGATTTCTTAGCATTTCATTCAAGCAATGTGTATGTTAGGATTTATGTTTTCCTAACTTAGTACCGACAGTACAAATAGTTAGTACCGTTAGTTATAGTTAGTACTGACAGTACAAAGTGTTAAGTACTGATCAGTTAGTTAGTACCGTTAGTAGAAAATAGTTAGTACCGTTTATGAGATATGTATGAGATATTTTAGGAAAAGATATGTATGCGATTTGTAAGCCTGTTAGGGTTTATCCTTAGTCTATAAAAGGATCCCTCTTGGCATAGTTAGTTAGACGACCTCAAGATATCTCATAGCAAAATCATATCTTATTAGTTAGTAATCTGTAATCATTCAAAGCAGATTAATAGAAGTTATTATTTAGTTATTCATTGTTTTTCTTAGTACTTGTGTTAAGATTCTGCATTAACACATAGTATTCATAATCAGTGTTTCTACATAGTCAGTTGTATTTATACAGTTTGGCTATCATCCATAATAGGCTGCAGAGATCTATTCCTAAGAGGGACTCACAAGTGGTATCAGAGCCTGTGAGAAACTCTGAATAAGAAGAACAATCTTATCCAGTTATAAACCTTCATCTTTCAAAACTAAACATGTCTGCATCACAAGATGAAATTCCACCACCACCACCACCTCCACTATCATCATCACAAACACCAACCCAACAAACTCCTCATACAGTATCAACCATCAAGCTGCCTATTCTCAAAAAGGGAGAATATGATATATGGGCTATGAAAATGGAGCACTATTTGGCCCATACAGACTATCCAATCTGGGAGGTTATACAAAATAGGAATGGTCCTGTATCAATCACTACAGATACATCAGGACAAATTAAGGTTTTGCCTCCTAGAACTGCAGAAGAGATTGTAGCCAGAGAAAGAGAGAGAAAAGCAAGGACCACCTTGCTTATGGCCCTACCAGAAGATCATCTTGCTAAGTTCCATAAGATGACTGATGCAAAAGAAATGTGGGATGCCATCAAATCTAGATTTGGTGGAAATGACGAATCCAAGAAGATGCAAAAGTATATCTTGAAGCAACAGTTTGAAGGATTGTCTATATCTAACACAGAAGGGCTTCATAAAGGCTATGACAGGTTCTAAAGTCTTCTAAGTCAGTTAGAGATTCATCGAGCAGGTGTATCTACTAAAGATGCAAATCAAAAATTTCTAAGATCTCTACCTTCTGCCTGGTCACAAGTCTCCCTAATAATGAGAACCAAACCAGGGGTGGACACTCTTAGTTTTGATGATTTGTACAATAATCTAAGAGTCTTTGAGAGTGATATAAAAGGCTCTACTGCATCATCATCCTCTAGCCCACAAAATGTAGCTTTTGTCTCTGAGAACACAAACAGTACTAATGAAGTTATACGCGTATGTGTGTTCCCAATCTTTCTGGTCAAAACACAAAGTATGAACAAACTTCATCATACTCACTTCTTGCTAATCAATCTAGCTGCCCTCAACTGGATCATGAGGACTTGGAACAGATTGATGAATATGACCTTAAAGAAATGGACTTGAAGTGGCAAGTGGCCATGATCTCAATGAGAATGAATTTTTTTTACAAGAAGACTAGTAGAAGCTACAATTTGATGCAAAAGAAGTTGTTGGCTTTGATAAAAACAAAGTGGAATGCTACAATTGCACATGACATGGCATTGTAGAGAGTATAGACTCAAGGAAACTCAAGATAACAGGAAGGAGGGGGATGCATGGAATTTAGGAAACAAGGTGGGAGCTGAACTGGACAGAAAGGAGGATTCTAAGCATTGGTGACATTGATGAGAAGGTATAGTTTGGACAACATCTTTCAGGAAGTATGAATATTATGCTTTGATGGCTTGCAACAGCTCAGACTCAGACACAGAGGTAATTTCATGCTCAAATAAGTGTAAAGAGTCTTATGCTAATCTTAAAAAACTGTATGATGCTCAGAGAGAACAACTTAGTGATGCAAGCATAAAAATAAAAGCATATTCTGGAAGGTCTTAAGAAAGTTGAAGCACGATAGTTGAATATCAAACAAGGACAACTTTGGTATGAACAAATAGAAATGTTTTGAAAATAGGTTTTAGATTGATAAAAAAGGATGTTCTCCATACATAAGAATTTTAGCGAACTCTCAAAGAAAAAGAAGATTTTAAGGCTAAAGTAGAAAAATGGGCATAAATCTTCTAGATTCTTATGTAAAACTTCTAAATACCCAAATGAGTGCTACATGTAGTTTGGGCTTTGGGTATTGGGATCATAGATTGAATTGTGGTTTGAGCTATGAAAATGAAGTGTTGCAAAGTGTTTTTATGATTTAAAAGAGAGTGAGACTCGAAAACCAACCTTTGTATGTAGGTTTGTTGCAGCAGAGGAATGATGTTGTACCCACCCATGCAGGGAATACCTGCCTAGGACCTAAAATTGAGTAAGATTATCCCTGATTTACATCTGGTCTCCAAAACAGACTCAACCTTAGTGAAATCTGTTTTTAAATCACAATCAAGTGAAATTAATACATGTGAATCTAACATTAGTGCAGAACCCTCTAAATTAGTGTCTGAACCAGTGGTTAATGAATCTAATGTAGAATGTCAACCTAAGGTATGGTTTGATGCTCCTATCATTGAAGAGTATGAATCAGATAGTGAAGATGAGTGTGTGTCAATACCAACAAAACAACAAGAAACACCTAGTTTTGCTAACCAACAAGTAAAAACTCCTAGGGAAAATATTAAGAGTCAGTTCACACATAGTCAAAAATCTAAAGTTGACAAGAAAGATTTGGGGTATGGATTTCGTTTGTAAGAAAAAAACAAAAAAAAAAGCATGTTTTGTATGTGGTAGTATAATCATTTAATTAGAGATTGTGTTTTCCATGAGGGGGGGGGGGAAGAGGATGGCCAAGAAAAGCTAACCTAAATAAATGGTTGGAATAATGTGCAAAGAGGTAAATAACAAAATAATTTGTTACCTAGCAGTACTAACTAGAACTTGGTAAAATTTCTTCGTTTAATAACATGTAGAGCTAGCAGTACTAAAATTTTTAGTACTGCTAGGCAAAGTTTTAACAGACAGACAATACTAACTAGTACTACCATGAAAGTTAATGCTGTTAAGCCCATTATGAATAGAGTTAGACCAGCAAATGTTTATCACAAAACTCATTTACCATCTTCAAGACCTTTCAAAAAGACAACAATACTTAGAACAGATTTTTCAAATCAAAAGCTTAATACTGCTAAGGTAAATGAAGTTAGTACTGTTGGGGGACAAAGGGAAACTGCTGTTAAGTCCTCAGCAGGTTGTAATTGGAGACCACAAAGAAACATCTGGCATAATTTCTCCAAATACAATAGTGGATCCAATCTGAGAAACTGTTCTACTTTCAAAGATCCACTAGGCAGACTCAAGCCCAAACAGGCTTGGGTCCCTAAGAGAGTCTAATCTCTTTTCTTTTAATGTGCAGGATTATCCACATAGAGCTCTAAAGAATAAAGGAATTGTTGATAGTGGATGTTCCAGGCACATGACTGGAAACAAGGCCTACCTTGCTGAGTTTCAAGACTTTAATGGTGGCCCTATTGCCTTTGGAGGTAGTAAAGGTTATATCACTGGTAAAGGTAAAATAAAAACTGGAAAGTTAGATTTTGAGAATGTATGCTTTGTAAAAGAACTTTTGCATTTCAATCTCTTTTCTGTGTCACAAATTTGTGACAAAAAGAACAAGGTTCTGCTTACTGACTCTGAATGTCTTGTATTGTCTCCTGGATTTAAGTTACCTGATGAAAATCATGTATTACTTAAAATCCCCAGACAAAACAATATGTACAGCTTCAATTTAAAGAACATTGTTCCTTTAGGAGGATTGGCTTGTTTAATTGCAAATGCTACAACTGATGAATCTAACAAATGGCATAGGAGGTTGGGTCATGTTAATTTCAAAAACCTAAACAAAATTTGTTAAGGAAAACTTGTAAGGAGGTTACCTTCAAAGCTTTTTCAAAATGACCACACTTGTGTTGCTTGTCAGAAAGGAAAGCAACACAAGGCCTCCTGTAAGGCCAAATCAGTCAGCTCTATTACCCACTCTTTACAACTTCTTTATATGGATTTGTTTGGACCTACATCTGTAAGGAGTTTAAACCATAAGACCTTTTGTCTAGTAATCACTGATGATTTTAGCAGGTTTAGTTGGGTATTTTTCTTAAGAACTAAGGATGAAACGAGTGCAATCCGTAAGGACTTTATAAGACAGATAGAGAACCAATTGAATCAAAAAGTTAAGACCATTAGATAGTGATAATGGTACAGAAGTAAGAACAGAGAGGTTATAGATTTCTGTAGGGTCAAAAGGGATCTAAGAGGGAATTAGTAATTGCCAGAACTCCACAACAAAATGGAGTTGCTGAGAGAAAGAACAGGACCCTAATTGAGGCTGCAAGGACATGCTTGCAGATTCATTCTTACCTAACACGTTTTGGGCTGAAGCAGTTAGTACTGCTTGTTATGTTCTAATAGGGTATTAGTGACCAAGCCTCATAATAAGAAACCTTATGAACTTTTAACTGGTAAGATACCAATTATAAGTTATATAAGTACCTTTTTGGGTGCCATGTTACCATCTTGAGTATCATTGACCACCTTGGCATGTTTGTCTGAAAATCAGATGAAGGGTTTTTAGTTGGGTATTCTCTACAAAGCAAGGCTTTTAGGGTATACAATTTAGAAACCAAAAGAGTTGAAGAAAACCTGCACATCACCTTCTTAGAGAACAAACCAAATGTTGCAGGAAAAGGACCAACTTGGCTTTTTGATCTTGATTATTTAACTGATTCTATGAATTATCATCCTGTTAGTTCAGAGAATCAAGCTAACCTACATGCAGGTCAACAAGAAGCTAACCAAAATGCAGGTACAAAAGAGATTATTGATGTAGGGGATTCTGACAAAGAAGATGACTCTGCTCAAGACTGTTTTGTACTGCCAATATGGCCTTCTTATTCTTCAACAAATACTCCAGCATTAACAACAGATGATAAGAGAGAAGGTCCAAGAGAGGAAGAACAAGTCTTTATGGATGACCTTGAAAGACTTAAGAAGCAAGAAAAGGAAGCTTATGAGGAAGCTGAAGCTCTCAGGAAGAAGTTTGAGACCTTGGTTATAAAAGAAGGAGCTGCTAAGCCTAGCAGTACTAACATTTTTAGTACTGTTAGCACACCAGCTAAAGCTAGCAGTACTAACCTAGTTAATACTGTTAGCTTACCAGTTAGTACTGCCAGTCCTCATGAGGGACTATCTCTTGCTGATCCAACACATTCTGAAGAAGATGATTCAGAAATACCTCCACTTGAAGATATTTATCAAAGTTCTACTGATGGTATTTTCACTACTTCATCTTTTGATGATGAGGGTGCAGTGGCTGACTTCACAAACTTAGAAACTGTTGTGAATGTTAGTCCTATTCCCACATCAAGGATTCACTCCACTCATCCTAGAGCACTTATTCTAGGAGATCCAAACTCAGCAGTACAAACAAGAAGCAAAGTCAATACAAGTTCTGGAGCTCATGCTTTTGTTAGCTATGTTCAAAAGCAAAAGAGAACAAACCACAAGGACTTTCATCATTGTTTATTTGCTTGTTTTCTGTCTCAACATGAACCCAAGAAGATTTCAGAAGCTCTTGAAGATGAAAGCTGGGTTGATGCTATGCAAGAAGAATTGTTGCAGTTTGAGATACAAAAGGTTTGGGTTTTAGTAGATTTGCCTTATGGAAAGAAGGCTATCGGTACTAAGTGGGTTTATCGAAATAAGAAGGATGAAAGAGGAGTGGTGGTCAGAAATAAAGCAAGGTTAGTTGCTCAGGGTCATAGGCAAGAGGAAGGGATAGACTATGATGAGGTTTTTGCTCCTGTGGCTAGACTTGAAGCCATAAGGATCTTTTTGGCCTTTGCCTCATATATGGGTTTTGTAGTCTATCAAATGGATGTTAAAAGTGCTTTCCTTTATGGGAAAATTGATGAAGAGGTATATGTGTCTCAACCACCAGGTTTTCAAGATCCTAAATATCCTAAGAAAGTATACAAGGTTGTAAAAGCCCTCTATGGGCTTCATCAAGCTCCCAGGCTGGTATGCTACTTTATTACTTTCTTGTCGAGAATGTGATACAGACGAGGAACCCATTGACAAAACTCTCTTCCTAAAGAAGGACACACATGATATCATACTTGTTCAAGTCTATTGGATGATATCATCTTTTGGGTCTACAAGAAATCTTGAGTGAGAGTTTGAGGCATTAATGAAGGTAGATTTCAGATGAGTTCAATGGGAGAAGCTCCACTTTCTTTCTTGAGTACAGTCAAACAGAAGGGAAGATGTATCTTTATGAGTAGGATAAAGATCATGTTGCAGAAATCCGGAAAAAATTTGACTTTGCCATGTTAAGAGTGCCTCGTACACCAATGAGACTAGAAGCCTTTAGTCAAGGATGAGGAGGCCAGTGATGTGGATGTTCATCTTTATAGGTCCATGATTGGCTCTTTAATGTACTTGACTGCTTCTAGACCTGACATTATGTTTGCAGTTTGTGCTTGTTCTAGATTTCAGGTCACTCCAAAGACTTCCCATCTAAGTGCTGTCAAGAGAATTTTTAGGTACCTAAAGGGCAAACCCAAACTGGGTCTTTGGTATCCTAGAGTGTCTTCTTTTGACTTGGAATCCTACTCAGATAGTGACTATGCTGGAGCAAATCTTGACAGGAAATCCACAATAGGAGGTTGTCAATTTCTTGGCAGGAGACTCATTTCTTGGCAATGCAAGAAGCAAACCATTGTGGCTACTTCTACTACAGAGGCAGAGTATGTTGCTGCTGCAAGCTGCTATAGGCAAGTTTTGTGGATTCAGAATCAAATGCTAGACTATAGGTTCAACTTCATGAACACAAAAATCTACATTGATAATGAGTAGCACCAATTTGCATTGTAAGCATCCAGTATATCATTCCCAAGGACAAAGCACTTTGGTATAGGCACCATTTCATAAGAGATGCTATGAAAGAAACTCATTCCAGGGCTTAAAATCCACACTGATGACAATGTAGCTGATTTACTCACCAAGGCATTTGATGTAAGCAGGTTTCAATACTTGGTTGTTACTATTGGAATGATCAATCCATAAGCTGCATTGTTTTCCCCCCCCCCCCTTTTTTTTTTTTTTTTTTTAATTTTAGTGATTAAGGAGGTTATATGATGTGTTGTAAAAGTTTGTAAAAGAGAAACATATTAATCATAGGTAGTATATTTCTTGAGGTCGTGTATTTCTAGAGGTTTGTTAGTGGTTAGAGGGTTGTAGAGAAGAGTTACAAATGGTCCTGAAGCACTCCTGATACCTACATTGTTCTTTCTTTGATTGGACAAAGTTAGTACCGCTAGTGCAAAGTTAGTACCGCTGGGCAAAGTTTGTACCGCTTTAGAGATGTTAAAGAAAAATACAGACGAGGGTCGAAGTGTAAAATTGAAAGGTTTACTTGAAATAGGTCTCCTAAACTTCATAAACCCATTTCAATTGCGCAGTTTCGTACGCATTCTCTCTCTAAACTACATTCGCACTTACAAGCCCTAATATCTATCTTCACGATGATCTCTACTTCAAGTAAAATGGCTGTTCTTGATTTATGTCCAAAGCATAACATGGTCCGCATACTTGGAGAAGTCTGAAGGGAATGTAGAGTTTCACGAGATCATTGATTTCCTTAAGAGGAGTTCAATTCATCATGCTCTCACTGTAAGTCCTATTGTATCTACTACCTTTGTTGAACAGTTTTGGACGTCTGCTAAGTCCAAAACAATCAACAATGTTAGGCACATTACTGCCAAGGTAGCTGGCAAGTCTGTGTCTATCTCTGAGGCATCCATAAGAAGTGATCTTCTTTTTGATGATGCTGATAGGATAGACACATTACCTAATCAAGATATATTTGATGCTATACAGCAAATGGGGTATGAGGGGGATTTAACTGTATTAACATTTAATAAAGCTTTGTTTTCACCCCAATGGAGGTTTTTATTTCACACAATTAATCATTGTCTTAGTTCCAAAAGTACCTCTTGGGATCAAATTCCTACTAACATTGCCACTGCTGTCATATGTTTATCATCTAATCAGAAGTATAATTTTTCTAAATTAATTTTGATGTATGCTAAAGACATTTAGATGCTAAGAAGAAGTTTGTGATGTTACCCACGGTTTTATTTCTGTCTTTTTTAGGTTAAACAACTAGTTGATGTGATCTGTACCTTTAGATCACTTTCCTGTAAATACTTTAACTAGTAAAGTTTTTTCTTTTATGGTTAAGAAGGGTAAGCATTTCTCAGGGAAAGTAACTCCTTTGTTTGCTACTATGTTGGTACAACTAACTCAGGGTGAGGGTTGTTTCTTCAGTAAAACCATCTGAAAACTATACCTCACCTCCCCTGCTCCTACTAGTAAAGTACATTATGAGCAACAAACTGACTATTTCTTGCTCACACTAGTGAGCGTACCTCTTTGAGCATCAGCTCAATCCATCCCCCAAGACCTTCACCCACTACTACTATTTCTGATTCTATCCCCGCAACCTCTGGTGAAAATCTTGGAAGTCATTCATCCAGTGATAAGTCCCTTTCAGGGAATGAGGGTGACATGACTCTAAGGTGTCTATGCTCTTGTCTATCTTTATGTAAACAGGTTTCAGATCAGGCCAAGGAAATACAAGCCTTGAAGGCTCAGATCACAAAGCTCAAGAAGCAAGCTAAACCTGTCATCAAACATCATAAAGCATATCTGCATGATGTGTCTCCTTGAAGCAAAGATTCCCAAGGCAAGGCTTCTCAAGAAACATTGGGTACCCAAAGAGTCTGTATCTAAAACAGGGAGGAAGATTGCAAAAGGGAGAATCATCAAGTTCAAAGAGGTCCTCTGTTGATGTAATGCCTGAAGATACAATTGATCAATGGAAACAGAAAATGCTAAAGTAGAAGGGGACAGAGAAATGGTGGATGAGACAAGGAGATTTGATGAAGTTAGACTTAGTACTGAAGATGTAGGTTAGTACTGACAAGGAAAGAGTTAGTACGACTTTGAGAAAGTTAGACTGACAGACCAATTTTGTACTGGAAGGATCCCAAGTTAGTACTAATGAACAAATGAGGTACTTGAAAGAGCCAATGAAGGTACTGATGAGAACCTTTGAAGGTACTAAAGAGCTAAATGAAGGTACTGAGAAATCTTGAAGGTACTAAAGAGCAAAATGAAGGTACTGAAGAAATCTTTGAAGGTTACTGAAGAGCAAAGAGAAGGTACTGAAGAGAAAGTTGAAAGTACTGATGGGCAAATAAAAGGTACTGAAGATCAAACTGAGGAAGAAATTGCTACTCAAGCCACTCAAACATCCACTCAAACACCCACTTCTATGATATTTGGAGATGATGAAACAATAGCTACACTTCTCCTACATGAGGTCAAGCCAAATCTGCTTCTAAAGAAAAAGGAAAGGTGTAGAGTTGAAGGTGTTGAAGAAAACTGATAGCCTAAGGCTACTTCTACCAAGATCACTTCTCAATTAAAGCCTCTTCCAAAGATTGATCCAAAAGGGACCAAAAGAAGAGAAGATGAAGAGGTGTATGAACTCTGAAAGTGAATCTGATGGCATTCCTCAGCTGAGAAGAGTTTAAGCAAGCTTGAAAGTGATTGAAGAGTTGGTAGGAAAGTGCAAGAAGAGTGGGAAGAGAAGAGGAAAGAACAGGTAGCTGAGAACCAACTGCAAATGATAGAACTTTTAAAAGACTTTGATGATCTACAAGCAAGGAATGAGGCAGATAGACTTCTTGCTGAGAAACTTCAAGAACAAGAAAGAGAGAAATTCACAATAGAAGAAAGAGCTAAGTTCCTTCATGATACAATTGCTGCTCAAAGAAAGTTCCTTGCTCAACAAAGATCAGAAGCTATAAGGAATAAACCACCAACCAAGAATCAACTCAGAAACCAAATGATGACCTACTTGAAGCATGTGGGAAACTACAAACCTGCTGAATTGAAAATCAAGAAGTTTGAAGAAGTCCAAGCTTTGTATGAAAAGATTAAGAGGTCTGATGAAGATTTCATCTCTATTGGCTCTGCATAAGATGAAAGGTTGATCAAGAGGATGAATGAGAAAGAAGGTGGTTTATCTAAAAGTGAGTGATAAGGAGAAAGCAAAGAGAAGTTCAGGAGGGGAAAATAAAGATGAAGAGAGTACTAGAAAGAAAACTTGGTACTAGGAAAAAGATGAAGTCAAAGGAAAAGAATATATATTCAAAAACACTCTGAGATGATGTGGACAAAGAGAATGATGAACTGAGATTGTATTTAACTATAGCTCAAGATGAAGAAAAAGAAGTGGACTATGAAATTCTTGACAGAAAATATCCAATTAAAGAATGGAAGACAGAGTGTCTTGGAGCTAAACCACAAACTGATCAAGCTGAACACCTTGAGGAGATTAATCTAAATGTGGTGATTAGGAGTAATGGACAGAAGAGATACTTTAGTACTTTGATGACTGTATTGTCCATATTTGATAGAGAAGATCTGAATGCTGTGTATCAAATGGTAATGGAAAAATACCAAGATGAGATGCCTGAAGGTTTTGACAGAGTTCTTTGGGGAGATTTGATGGTTTTGTTCAACTCAGATGATAAAGATGAGTTTTGGAGTTCACAGCTAGATTGGATTATTGTGAGTTGGAAGTTGCATAGTTCTTCAGGAGTACATACTTTAGTGACTGACACAGGTTTAGTCATCCATATGCTGGTAGAGAAGAAGTATCCTTTGAGAAAGGAAGTACTGATGCAGATGTTGAAATTGAAGTTAGAGTCTGAAGAAGAGAATACTATGGCATTGGAGTTGATTAAATTTGTCAAGAAGATACTTGCAGAGTTAGAACCTAAAGAGTAAGATTGATGGGATTGAGAAGGGTTTGAGTGTTGGCTAACCACCACACAACAAATGGTCATCAGTTCACCATGCTTAACAGGCATAAGAACTGGCTAGTCCATAAGCAAACGGCTTGTGGTAAAGACTTCTCAAATCCGTTTATGGTTGACAATTTACCAAAAATTGTAGGGTTATCAACTCACCTTGCTTCTGTGGTGAAGAGTTGGCTAGTCCATGATCAAACAGTTCATGGTAAAGACTAATCAAATCTGTTGATAGCTGATAGTTTGCTAAAAACTATATGGTTTATCAATGCACCATGTTATTACAATGAAGCATTGGCTAGTCCAAAAGCAAACGGTATTTGGTAAAGACAAATCAATTCCGTTGATGGTTGACAGTTTACCAAAAACTGTATGGTAATTAACTCACCATGTTTTTAAAATAAAGAGTTAGCTATCCCAGAGCAAACGGCTACTGGTAAAGGAACATCAAATCCGTTGTAGTTTGCCAAAAAACTCAAAGCAACTTAGTTGGATTGTGCTTGAAAAGTTGTTGCTGAACGATGGTTGCTGAAAGAAAAGATGTGTTGATAGAGGGATAGAGTTTAAAAGACAAGAAATGATAGGATGTTTGATACATCTCTATGCATTAACAACGTTAAAGAAATGGAAGTCAACAAGTTAATTCAGGTTTAAGGGGGCGATTGTTAGGATTTAAGTTTTAGTAAGTTAGTACGAAGTAAACATGTTAGTATGTTAGTTCTAGTTAGTACCGAAAGTACAAATGTAATATTGATCGATTTAGTTTGTACGTAGTTTCTAAATAGTTAGTATGTTTAGAAGATATGTATGAGTTATTCTAGGAAAAGAATGTGTTAGTTGTTAGCGATTTGTAAGCTTTGAGAGTTTATCTTAGTTATAAAGGAATCTCTAGCATAGTTAGAATACGTCCTCCAAGATATTCCATAGATTATATATCAAAATATAGTTAGTAAATCTATATTGTTTAAGAGATTATTAGAAGTTGTTATTTAGGTATAATTGTTTTTCTTGGTACTTGTGTTGAGATTCCGCATAACATTTAGTATTATAATCAGTGTTTTAACATAGTCGTAGTATTTATACAGTTATGGTATCATCTTTATCGGCTGCAAAGATTATCCGTTTAGGGTCTCACAAAGGTTCAGCAATTCAATTGATCCCATCTCACACCACTTTTATTCAACATCTTTTAACCTCAAGGAAATATAAACCTAAAAGCCTAAAAGAAAGGACACTTATGTACCTCAGCCTAGTGATCCTAGTGACAATGTTGCAGATGATGCTGTCCATAAGGTGTTGGGTAACAATTTGGTGAGGGCTGCCACTACTGCTTCTGTTAGACGCGAGGAGCAGGAAGTGGTAATAACTAAGAACCGATCCAAGCAACACTAATGAATCTGTATCCTAGCAACTACTTAGGTGGTTGTTCCAGGTGCCAATAAACATGGGGTTCTATTTCTCAACTAGGTTTGAGAATTGTTATTATAAAATTCCAATGATTACTGCTCGCGAGAGGTAACACATTCGAAGTGATGAGGTAGACTTAACTCAATGAAATAATGGAAACTATGTACCAATTTACAAAAGAAGGTTCTGATTTAGAGAAGACAAAGACACTTAAGCTAATGTGTGGGAGTTTGAAAAGGAGGTCAAAAAGTTCGAAAGAAAGAAGTTCAGAACTTACGCTGAAGAGGACAATACAAAGTTGGTTTGAGTGCTAGGGTAGAATTTAGAGATGCGAAGTTTAGGTGAGATGCATCCAAATAGGGGAGGTTTTTTTTTTTTTTTTTTTTTTATTAATGTAATGATGCAGATGAAGACATTACCCTGGTTAATGTGTAAAATGTGGATGAAGAAATGTTTGATGTGGATGCTTTAGATGGTGAGGAAGTATTTGTTGCAGGGCAAAATGAAAATGTTGTTGAAGAAGTAGTTGATGTTGCTCAAGTTACTAATGTTGCAACAGCTGTTACATTAACTACTAAAGAAATTACTTTGGCTCAAGCACTTGCTACATTAAAAACTTCAAAACCCAAGGTGAAAGGGATTGTTTTTCAAAATCCATCTACAACAACAACAACAACAACAATTTCTTCACAACAATCACAAGACAAGGGTAAAGGAATAATGTAGACGAACCTGTCAGCTATGAAGAGAAAGTTCAACAATGTTTGATGAAGAAAGCTGCTTTAAACTACAAGCTGAATTTACTAAAGAAGAAAGACTTGCAAGAGAGAAAACTAAAAAAGAAAAAGAAGCCAATATTGCTTTGATTGAAGAATGGGATGATATTCAGGCTAAGATTGAGGTTGATCATGAATGGCTCAAAAGACTAAAGAGAGGAGCAGAAGAGTTGTTTTTAAAGAACGAAAATTTCTTCAACAACTCTTAGAACAAAGAAGAAAGCACTTTGCTGCTAAAAGAGCAGAAGAGAAAAGAAACAAACCACCAACACAAGCTTAACAGAGAAAGATAATGTGTACTTACCTAAAGAACATAGAAGGTTACAAGCTTAAAGATTTGAAGTCAAAAGAGTTTGATTCAATCAAGAGATGGTTTGGAAGAGCAATTAAAATGGTAATACATTTGAAGATTTAGAAAGAGTTGGTAGAAGGAAGAAAGAGAGCAGGAAAGCGTGTTAAAAGAGAGTTCAAAGAAGCAAAAGGTGGATGATGATAAAGAAACAGCAGAGCTTAAACAATGTATGGAAATCATTCCAGATGAAGAAGAGGTAAAAATTGATGCTATTTCCTTTGGCTGTTATAGTTCCAAGGATTGGAGACTAAAGATCAAAAGACGGAAAGAAAATGTATTATCAAATAATAAGAGTGATGGAAAATCTCAAATGTACATGATTTTAAGTCACTGCTTAATAAGTTTGACATGGAAGATTGGAAACTTTGTACAAGTTTGGTAAAATTAATTTAAGTCAAACAAGACCAGTGGAAGATAAAGATTTGGTCTTTATGGAATGATTAAAACAATGTTTGAAAATGTAAAAGATGTAGTATGGAGGAATCAACGGATACTAAAAGTGTTAAGTTGGAAAGTATGACTATATGGAGACATTTCTTGAGGAGAAACATGTGGATTTACATGATGATGAAACGAGATATCCTTATATACTACAATTATAGATATGTTGAACAAGAAGCTTCGGGTTGATTATTTTAGTAAAATGTCATGTCAGCTTCTTAAACTTCTTAAAAAACAGCTTAAGAATCTATAAAGTGTTTAGAAGCATCCTCCTGGTGTTGATGAAGCTATAAGTGAAGAAACTTGATGATTTTGGAGATAAATATCAAGTTTAGGGGAGGATTGTTGGGATTAAAAGCCTTCTTAATGCTGCTAGTATTATTGCTGCTTATATCAGAGTTAATGATGATCAGTTGTGTTAATACTGCTCAAGAACTTTAGAGAAAAATGCTAAGTGTTTATATGTAGTTAACAGTTAGTCATGCTAGAGTAAAGTTACTATGTAGTACAAAGATTGCTTGAAGTAAGGTGCTTGAGAGTTACTCTGCTAGTGTAAAGTTATAGTGCTTGGTGTGCATATTAGTGCTGCTCAGAGACTTAGAAGAAAAACTGCTAAGTAGTTACTACTGCTAGTACAAAAGTTACTACTGTTAGTACAAAGTTAATGTTGCTGAAGGAGTTAATGTGTAGTGAGAAGTTAGTATGTGAGTTAGTATATACTTATGTATTTTATGAGTTATTTGTGTAAAAGATATGTCTTACTTATTTGTTTTAAAAGAGTGATATTTTAGGAAGTATTTGTAATCGTTTAGGACTCTTGGTATATAAAGGAGGTCCTAGTGCATAGAGGATTGGATATATAACTAAGAGTATTCATAGAACTTCATGCTTCAAAGGTATTTGTTAATATGCTTGAGAGTATTGTTTTATTACTATTGGAGCTTTTGTTTGTTGTAATTATATGTTCATCTAATTATTGTTTCATTGATAGTTCTTTTCTTAATATTTAAGATTAAATTAGCATAATCTTTAATACATTCAAACAAGTTTCTTTATAGTTGTGTTAGATTTATCTAATATAACTAAATCTTAAACAAGTTAAGGCAATTCGATCTATTAAAGTGGGATCAAGATAAACTATGGACTTAAAATTGTAAATTTATGGTTTTTGAGCAAAAAATTTAAATCAGAAAGGACTTTATCAGGTTTGGTCGAACACTAAATTTGACAAAAATGATATTTTTATTTGATCCAAACTAATACACCTATATCATAAAGATAATAGATCAATCTTACCAAAGTAAATGATCTTTTAGTGTATGTTTAAACTTCGAAAATCAAAAAAAATATGTAAAGCTTTAGTTGAGAAAAAACACGAACTAAAACAACAACTAGAAAAAAAATCACGAACTCATCACAAACCTACCCCGTAGCGATTGATACCAAATGTAGGAACCCGGATACACTTTCACTTCACCATGGATTTGATAAGAAAAATGGATAATAAGAAAAATGAAGAAATGTAGAGAGAGGTTAGAGAGAGAGAAAGTAGAGAGAAGAACATGGATGGTTGATTTACATGAAATGGTGTGTACAAATGAGACAACAACTTTTCAACCTTGGAGAGGGGTATTTATACCACTTAATGGGCCAGCCTTGTAAGGCTTGTTGGGCCGTGGTTTAATGTTTAGGCGCTAGGAATACAATGGACCTTTAGTCGGACTTAGTACAAGATTGATTACAGTCACTAGACCGATTAACCTTATAGCCTATTAAAATACTATGAGATAATGACTGAGTTGGATCTATAATTTGAGGATTAACATGTTCACCACTGAAATCAAACTGTAATTGGTACTAAATGGGTCTTTAAAAAAACAAGATGAAAATGGTGTTGTATCTAGAAACAAGGCTAGACTTGTCGCACAAGGATACAACCAACAAGAAGGAATAGATTTTAATGTAACATATGCTCCCGTAGCAAGACTAGAATCTATAAGAATCCTCATTGCATATGCTTATGCACATGACTTCAAGCTTTTCCAAATGGATGTCAAAAGTGCTTTCTTAAATGGTTTTATAAATGAAGAAGTCTATGTTTCAACTCTGGATTTGTTCAATTTTCGAAAAAATAATGTGTCTTAAACTCAAAAAGTGCTCTTTATGTTTACTCAAGCACCAAAGCTTGGTACAATAGACTCAAAGCCTTTTTTTGATCATAAGTACACCATGGGCTGGTAGATAACACTCTATTTACCATGAAAAGAAACTCACATATCATCATAGTCCAAATATACATGGACGACATCATTTTCGGATCAACTTGTCAAGACCTTTGCGATGATTTCTTTAATTTGCTGACGCATTAGAAAATAAGATGATGGGATGATCGAATTTCTTCTTGTTTACAAATCAAGCACCTAGATGATCGGATCATTTTCAACCCAATTAAATATATTAAGAAAAGGATTAAGAAATTCGGTTAGCAGATTCAAACCTTATAAAATCCTAATGACATCCAAAAACAAAACTCACTCGGGATAAAGACGGGGAATCCGTTGACGACACAAAGTATCATGGAATGATTGGTAGCCTTTCTATAAGGTAGTCGGTCGTACATTATGTTTAGTTGTTTATCTATTGCGCCATTTTCAAGGAAGATCCAAAACATCACACCTTGAAGAGTAAAAAGGATTTTCATATATATTAAGGGAACAACACATTTAGGTTTATGGTATCCTAAAGGAACGGGAGTAAAAACCATAGTTTACGCCTATTCTGATCATGCGGGAGATTATGTCAATCACAAAAGTACAAGCGATATGTGCACATTCATGAGATGTTGCCTCATATCGTGGTTCTCTAAGAAACAAACCACCTTAGCCATTTCCAAGCCGAGTACATATCCATCGAGAAAGCTTGCCAACAAGTTTTGTGGATGAAACAAGTTTATTGTCTAAGACATTAATAGATGACATACGTCATTTGTAACAATAAAGGTGACACCGACCTAAGTAAGAAACTCATTATCATTTCTATACATAATATAGAAAGTCTGACATCAATCCTTGCGGGACAATGTCCAAAAAGGAAACATCTCAATTGACAAGGTCTCCTCTAAAGACAACATAGTCGATATTCTAACTAAACCTCTCAAATGAGAACCTTTCAACCTTCTTAGACTAGGTCTCGGTCTCATAGAACCATAGTAGATAAACCACCAGGTATTTAATTGTATCTTCTTTCGAGTCTATATTATGTTTTTGCACTCAAAAATAAAAATTTAGTGATTTTTCATGATTTACTATATGTATATAGCAAAATACTATATGTTGCATACCATATGAATTTTTTTCAAACAAAGCATCTTCAAAAACCATTCTCACGACTAGGACACACATGAAACTTTTTCTTGCATTGCTTATTACAAAGTAAAAACGTTTTCTATTATGCATCATGACTCTTGAATGCTTAAGGAATGCATAATCAATATGGATTTCCGGGTACATTCAATCGTAGCAACATCAAATCAAGTAGACTTTGGGTTATCTCATCACTATATTTTCCTTTTGAGTCGAGATAACCGCACCTCTAAATTGTTTTCATATAGGCACACACTAGAACCCTTTACATTTCCTTTTAAACATTAATCGAGTTGCATTCTGCAGATACCAGTTCTTCACCAATGAAAGAGTTCCATTTGCAAATGGAACGGCAAGTAACGGTTGGTAGTGGACTGTGCATAACGAATTTTTAACTATAATTCCTATCTCTCCCTCTATATTCACCTATTCTCATCTGATAGGGCATGAAAGTTGATCTTAAAAACAAATTCTAATAATTAGATTTTACCCAAACTAGAAGAAAAAGCATTTAATTATCCAAAATAAGTTCTATAAATAGCTTTATTGTCCAAACACCCCATCATCCATCTCTCTCAAGAATTTTTACTTACCTTAATTATGCGAAAGTCACACAATAACAAAAAGAATGCCAACGCATTCAAAAGGATCGCCCGAATAAGCACGTTTGTGCTTGTTGCCTAGTCAACCCTCGACCCGCCTCTTCACCTTGTCAACAATTCTCTTTGCCCACAACTACCAACGGATCTACATCATGGAACATTGTTTTCAACCCTTTTACCAATCACTACACTGGGATTCCGAGTCATCTTTTGTAACACCCCAAAACAACTCCTACACCATTTATTCTCCTCCACCGGCCATGTAACTTACAAGCAAAACTCTCCTGTAGCAATAAACTTAAATCCCGTTAAGCTCATATTTTCTACTCCTCCCACATCACCTACCTTTTAGATTCATGAGGATTTACCACTCGGACCGAACCCGTTATCGCCACAACCCTCGTTTGAGACTATCGAGCGTTTGGCTAATCAACCATCGCCTCTTCCCGTCATGGAACCACCTCTCCCACCTTTTACACCACATCTTCCGCCATTGGGATCAAACAATGTTTGTCCCATTCTTACCCATGAAATATTTTGCGAACATTGCCTACTCGTATGTGCCTAAATACACATACCATTTTCTACAATAACCGAACTTAAATGACCAAAAACGTACCAAAAATATATTGTATTTGTATGTTTTCATTTATATTGTGCAGGAAACGGATATCTGACAAAAGGACGAAAAATCAAGCAAAAACGGACAAAACCGAGCACGGAATGGAAAAGCGTGGAAAAGCCAAAGTCAAGTCAAAGCCAAAAAGTCAACCAAGTCAAGTCAAAGTCAACCCCGACAAAGTCAACAATCAAAGCCAAAGCCGAAACCAAAGAAATGTTAAATGCTACAAGTTATAAAAATAACAAAAGTTAGACGTTCTAGTTAGTTGCTTAATATGAAAAGTACAAAAAAAATAAGAAAAATAAAAAGAACAAAAATATGTGTAGAAATAAGTGAATACATTTAAAAATGGTAAAAACGGGGCTTTTCAAAGCTATTGATTCTTTATTTCCCTTGATGAATACTTAGCTACCTTTCGAGGTTATTAGTCGAGGAGGATTGAGATTCTTAGTTTTCTAGCTTATTGTAGGCATTGCAGTGAGAACAGCAAATGTTTTAGTATGGGGATTTTGGAATGTGGCCTAATAAGATACCATTTTAACATAACCGGACTTAAATGAGCAAAAAGTACCAAAAATACATTGTATTTGTATGTTTTTATTTATAATTGTGAGAACGGTATCGACAAAAGAGAAAAACAAGCAAAAAACGGACAACAAAAATAAAAAAAACAAACCAAAAAATAAAATTAAAAAAAAAATCGAGAACGGAATGCAAAAGGTGGAAAAGCAAGTCACGTCAATCCAAAACGTCAACAAAGTCAAGACAAGTCAAAGTCAACCCCGACAAAGTCAACAGTCAAAGTCAAAGCCAAAACTGAAGAAATGTTAAATGGGCCCACCGACCATCTAAGAGGGCTGGGTAGCCATTTAAACATAATAAGAAGACTTATAAACCCATAATCCCTTTGAAGGCCCAATTCCTTTTAAATACAAACAGCCCATTTATATAAATAGTCCATTCATTATCGGCTTGTTAAGCCCTATTACCCTTGACTATTAACAAAGTTAGACAAGGACTTAAGTGCAAAACTCACATATAACTCTGAAAGGGCTTTAAACTGCACATACATAAAAGTTTACACACAATAGACCAGTATTGCAAACCATTATACATTGAGGGCCTTCTTTGCATTATAAACCCTTACCTTGTCACCTTAAATAAATTTAACCCGCCAAAAACCCCTATTCACCCATCATATCCCTCGTTCACTTTTATCTTCCCATATTGAACCCAACAACAAACTGTCTTTTTCCCATACCCCACGCACTTACCACTCTAATTTCCATTGGCAATCCCAAGCCACCCCATTGGGCAAGAAAATTAAGGGACACGATTTTAAGACTTGGGGACAAAGCAAATTTGAGGGCCAAGATTGACTTAGGGCTTATACTCACACAACAAGCACAAGCCCTCAACTCTCTCACTGAAGAAACACTTTTGAAGAGCTCAAGACCTTAGTACTTTAGTATAAATATAGGACATATGTAGTTCTTAGCTTCTTGTCGAATTTTTGTTTAAGCAAAACTTGTATTAGCAAAATTTGTACCATTTTAATATTGTTTTTTTAATACTTATCATTTATTTTACTGTCATTTATTTTACTGCATTGTAATTTTTAAGTTTAATGAAATTTACAAGTTTTCTTTAAATCCTGTCTTTTACTTAAATTTGTCATTTAAATACCTTGTTTAAGCTCTTATATAAGCTTTTTGACTCATTAAGAATTTATATAAAAGCTTATTTCATTTTCTGTCAAAAAAATCAAAAATCCAAAAAGAAGTCATAAAAATCCCTTTCAAGAACACAAGGAGCAAGGTTAATTCTGGATGGCCTTGGTTTTAGTGCTTCATGGGAAGCTTTGAAAGGTTATTAAGCTTTTAAGAGCCTATACACTTGCCAAAAAGCTAGGACCATTGTGAGTTTTCTTGTTTTTCCATTTTAAGCTTATCACTGTTCATTTGCTTATTTTGTGCTTATTCCTGCTTATTTATGTTCTTTTATTGCTTATTTGTCTTTATTTGTACTTTATTATCATTTATTTAAGTTTTTGCCTTTAACTGCCTATATTTGCTTTTATACTGCTTATTGCTATTTTGCTTATTTTGATGCTTAATTGTTGTTGATTTTTGCTTATTATTGCTTAATACTTGTTGCTTGTCTTCTGTTCTTCTAAAACTCAGCTTAAACCTTTGTTAATCTGTCTTAAAATTGAATTTTCAAAGTTAAGGGGGTGTTTGGGTCAAGGGTAAAAAGTGGGTCAAAACAGGATAAAATCCATTTGGGTCACTTGGTCATCTTTGGCAAGCATTTTTAAGTTGTTTTTGATCTGTTTTTAAAAGTGTTTAGGTTTAAAAGTTGTTTTTTAAGTTTTTCTAAAAGGCTCTTTGAAACTGTTGTGACAAACAGTTTCATAAGTCTTATTTGATTTAGTTTTTAAAAACCATCTTTTGAGTCTTAGTTTTGTGTCTTTTCAAGTTTCAAATGCAGTAGGATAAAAGTATTTTAGGTTTTCTTGTGTTATATCCAAGTCTGTCACTAAACCTGTTTGAGTGTTTTCCAAGTTTTAAGCCATTTTTTTCATTTTCAGTTTTTAGTGTCTTAAACTTGTTTTTAGCTTTGGAAATTTTGATCATAAGCTCACTTGGAGTCAAACTTCATCTGTTTTAATTTAGTTTAGCTTTTGAGGCTTATTTTCTAGCTTATTCATAGGGCTGATAGCCACATTTTTTTAAAGAAACATAGCATATGAGATTGAGACAGCACTTTTAAGGCTTTGTCTAGAGGATTAAACTTTATTTTAAACATTTTAGTTTACTATTCTTATAGCCATTAAGCCAGATTTAACTTGTATAGCCCATTAAGCCAGGTTCCCTTTAGAAGCTTAAAATTAAGCCCAAAAGTTGTCCCCTGTGCTGTTTGCTAACCAGTTTTTGCATTTTGCTAATTGCTTATATGTCTATTTTTCCTAGCTTAAATTCGTTTGATTATGCTTATTAGGATAATTTAAAGCCTTTTTAGCTTATTTAGCTTAGGGTAGAGCTTATTTGAGCTTATTTGCATTTGTAGCTTAACATTTTAAGTTTAAATGCTTTTTATCGATTTATCATTTTTAGCTTAATATTCCTTGTTATTTTTGTTCTAACTTGCTTAATTAGGTATAGTAAGTATATCTGTTCTTGTATTTTTTTCAATTTTCATTTGCTATTTGTCAAGAATAAAGCCATTAGTTAGCTTATTTTAGACTTAGTGTAAAAAGTGAATTTGTCACATTTACTTGCTTATTTATGTGCTTATTTTGAGTTTTTGCAAAAAGTCACTTTTTTAAAGTTTGCTTATTTTGTCTGTTTTACAAGTTTTAAAAAAGGAAAAAAATATATTTTTAGCAAAAAGGGAGGCGCACTAGGCCTCGAAACCCGAACTACCCTCAGCCACCCCCACGTGTCCCACACAAACACACACTCACCAACGGCACCAGTAGGGCTATCTGTTAGCCCTACTCACCTTTTATGTTTTATACCCTTTTGTTTTCTTTTTAGTTTCAACCACTTTTTAGCTTATTTCGTAGCTTATTTGAAAAGCTTTTTCCACCTTTTTAATTTTCTTAAATCCAGCATAACTTAAACTTCTTTCCCCAATTTTTTCAGATTTTTCCCGTATTGTTTAGTATTTTTTATTATTTAATTTCTTTAAAATCGTTTTTAATTCATAAAAAATTATTAAAATGTCAGATAAAATATAATCTTTTTAGAACAATTTTCTTTTATCATTTTAGCACTTCGCGAATTTTGTTATATTTTATCATTTAGAACTTAGGAAATTAAATTTGCTTTCGTAAGGTTAATTTTGCAAATTTTAGTTTTTTAAAGAACGGGTTTTTAATCCCGTTCTTGTTTTTAGGTTTTAATCACTTTTAGCTTTCGTTTTTAGGTTTTTTTTATTCGTTTTTGCATTTTAATTGTAGAATTAGTAATCCCAAATCGAAAAATCTTTCAACCATTCAAAAGTGCGATCACGAACGTTCTCGATTTTCAATTTGCACCTCGTTGGGAGAACGACCCGGGGGATTTTTGATTTTCCTTTGGATAAAGGATTGATTTGATTTTGATATTTTTAACTATACTATATTATAATTGATTATATCTTGAAATTTTCTTATATATTTATTATATTGATTATAATTTTTATACAAAAGGCTAGTTTTAAAGTTTATACCTACGCACTAGTAAATGGATTGTCAAGGACTCATGACGAAATGAAGATTTTCTTTGCATATTCGGTAGATATGCTTGTTATTATGATTACCCGTCATATATGACTTATATGCTTTGTTTATATAAACTCTTGTTCTATCTTTATGTATTATGTTATGTGGATCATGCCTTGTTTCTTGTTTGTTTTATACACACGTTTTGGCTATTTGATCCGTGATAATCAATTGCTTTGTTACTTGATAAACAATTTGTGAATTGCTATAAATCTCGTGAAACGACCTGGACTTACCTAGGCTATACTATACACGAAAAGGTATACTTGCCTATGTTGTGTTTTTAGTCGAAATCTCTATTTCTAGTTATTATAAATTTAAAGCTTGTAAAACACACATCAGTTCCTATGTGTTAGGTGTATATGTAACTGGCCATTAATTGTTCTTGGTTTTATTTTGGTTTCATGGAGAAGAGTTTCTTGAATGGGATAGGTCTTATAGAGAAGGAAATGAGTGGACAATCTTGTCTGAATTATGCTAATACCTCAAAGGTTAACGATGGTCATGGTGATAACAATGATAGCATTGTTACGAATGCAAAGAGGCCTGATGCTAATATTGTTGTTCCTAAGAGTGTTCTCGCTGCAAAAATCCATGATATGGAGCGTCAAATGCTTGATGGTAAACTAGTGTTGGTGGACAATGAAGGGGTCCCATTAAAACCTATGTATGTTGATCAGTCAAGTGTTAAAACTAATGTTGAACCAATGGTCGACCCTACTACGAAGATGGTTTCGTATATGAGTGCCACTAGTTTTAATAAGGAGGAAGACTCAAGTCAACTCTCGACCCTTGTGTTAATACAAATAAACTGGTAAAAAGTTCATTTCTATCTAACGATCTTCTCATGTTTTGTCGATAACAAATCACAAAATCATTACAAGCAAAAATCTAGAATTGACAAGTTTTAGGTTGATAAGTATTCTTAGTCTAAACCATTGACATACTATTTTAAAACTTATACTTTTACTTTGAAAATGATGTAAATATTATTTGAATTATTTTAGATCATAGGTGACCTAATCACCTCTCCATATCTTAGGCAAATCTACAAAGATTACACAAAACATTTTAAGATTTGACAATCTGAAATTCAGATTTTATGTCAGAATGCCGGTTCCATTCATTTATACTAGCCGGTTATCTTTTGAGAAAGGAACCGGTAGAACCGGTGGTCAGAACAGCCGATTCCATAGGCTTATTCTGGCTGGTTCCCTCATGTAGAAGGAGCCGGCAGAATCATGCCACAATACCAGTTTGTTACCTATAAATACCAAGCCATTTCTCATGTTTTACTCACTCATTCTCATTATAATCTCTCTTATAATCTGATTTCTCTCTTGTTTTTCAGATCTAGATAGCTTTTATATATCATTTGTAGGTAATTCTCTTAATAGAAGAAATTGCCGAATTTGCAAACGAGACGATCAAAGTTCAACAACCTTGTTTCGCATCTCCATCATATCAAGATCACTTTGATGTATCTTGTACATCATTTAGTTGTTGTAGTTTCATTCATCATCCTTGTAAAAGAAGTGTGATTGCATTGGGCTGATTCTACCTTTGTTAGAATCCGGTGTTTAGCTTTGTACCGTTAAAAGGATGTAAGCGACGTTGTGAGGCTTCTCCGCCGGTAAAAGGAGATTGGTGACTAGTGTTTAGTAACTCTCGAGTAGGTGACTCGGAGTAGGGCACGGAAGGTGTCCTTGTAGCCGACCCACTATAAACGCTTGTGTCTCGGTTGTCTCTTTCTTACTCTCTATTTACTTTACTTGCATTTTATACTTACTTCATATATCATACCAACAATCAATATTGTTAACTTCACATAAATTCAAACTAAATTTGGTAAAGCCAATTTTAAACGGTAAAACTATTCAACCCCTCCCCCCCTCCCCTCCTTCTAGTTTACACAATTGGCATCAAGAGCAAGGGTTACCAAAGTTTCTAGAATATATTGTGTTTTAAATCTTTAAACGATAATATGGATTCAGAAAACTACAAAGAGGGTCAATATATGCAAAGACCGCCTATCTTTGAGGCTAATTGCTTTATATATTAGAAAAATAGGTTTGAAACTTATGTTAAGTCTAAAGATATTGATCTTTGGCATGTTGTAGTTTATGGTAATTACATACCTACCATTAAAAACTAGGATACCGGTAAGGAAGATATCATTCCTTATGAAAAAATTAAAGAAATTCACAAGAAAATGCTTTTTTAAAATGATGAAGCAAAAATGGTTTTATACAATGCTTTACCTAAAGAGGAATATATAAAAAATTCATGTGAAAAACTGCTAAAGATATTTGAAGCTCACTTAAATTACTCATCAATGTAACAAACAAGTTAAGGATAATAAAATAGACTTGTTTGTTCAAAAATATGAAGAATTCACTATTTCCGATGATGAAACCATAGATTGCGCATTTGCTAGATTTAATACTATTATTACATCTTTAAAAGCGTTTGACGAATCTTTTTCAAGTCGTAATCATGTTAGAAAATTCTTGAGGGCTCTTCCTACTAAGTGGCGTCCGAAGGTAACGGCAATAGAAAAATCCAAGGACTTGTCAACACTACCTCTAGATGAACTCATCGGTAACTTAAAGTCTATGAGGTAGTGCTTGAGAAGGACTAGGATGCTTCTAAAAACAAGAAGGAAAAGTACAAGTCACTATGATGTGTGTTTTGCAAGCTTTAAATTTATAATACTAGAAATATCGATTTTTACAAAAACACAACACGGGCAAGTATACCCTTTCGTGTATAGTATAGCCTAGGTAAGTCCAGGTCGACCCAAGAGAATTGTAGTTTTCACAGTTTGTAATGAAAGTGCTAAGGCTAAAATAATTGTCACTTATCAAATTAACCAAAACGTGCATATATTGAATATTGTAAAGAAAGCGATTAAGAGATGATGAAAGCAAGGAATAAAAGTATATTTGTTTAGGCAATGATCGCTAAGACATAGAAGTGTTTAGCATAGTGTTTACAAGTTTAGAGAATAATCACGAGTTACAAATCCTTTCGGCCTTTAATGTAACGAGTGAACATACTAGTTAATAACAACAAATCCTTTCGGCCTTTATACATTATTATAACCAATATAATAAGTAGAATGATAGAACACATATATAAAGAACCCTTTCGGCCTATATTCTTATATAAAATATGTTTTACCAATTCAATAAACACATATCCAAACGCTCCATATCAAAGATCACATATCGCCCAAAAAAACACAAGACCACTACTTCATAATCAAACAACTAAAACACATATTAAACTCAAGAAATTTTGTAACTTTCATATCAAAAGATAATAGAAGTGTACCAAAGTTATAAGATCAAAATATGGTGATTACAAGCTTTTCCAACCAGAAACTATTATCAATAACCCAAGTTATTGAATCCTCTTATCCCGAACCTTCATGTACTGTCACTACACTTCTAGGAACCATAAATAACAAGACAAAATTGTCCGACACTGCTTCGATTGAGTGTAAGTATGATCAAGGGATGTTGCGATACCAAGGGTATTTTGGATCAAAGGTTTGTTAAGCCTTAATCCCTAAAAATCCCTATTTTAAGTGGTGTAATCGAACTAGATCGATTTGTGTATGATTGTGTGAAATGGGAGAGCCAAAGAAGGCTATTTATAGGTTGTTCAGGGGCTAAAACCACCGCGCTTTTTTATTTGTGCGCCGCACTTGGGCTATGTCGGTTAAGGAAAAATTAATGATGGTGAAAAGTGTGTCGCACTTTTTTACAAGTGTGGCGTACTTAGGGTATTTACAGCTCATGGCATTTTTTTAAGTTGTAGATAATTGAATTCTCTTTTCGTGGCCGCTTGAACCAACTCAATTCGAGTTCGTATGACCGATTTATGACCAAAATAGTGAACAGGTGTCGGGAGATCTTTAGCTTGAGTTTACTTCTTCGTATAAGCTTCAATTCTTCGTGTTTTCTTCCACGACACCTATAATAGCAAATATAGTCTATTAAGTCACTACTACACAAAAGGCTATAAACACCCCTCCAAAAAGATTGGTTATGTAAAACCCTATCTCTATGACAAAAACTAATAGGAAAGGAATGAATGAAAATAGGTTTTCTTGAAAAAACAAGTTTTCATAATAGAAATTGTATAGAAATTTGTTTTTTATGGTGCAAACCACTCTTTACACAATAAAAGACGCTGGTGTGTATGTAACAACATGTCTCTATGTGTTTATGTTATATACATCTTTTTTTATAAAACAACTGGTTTTTTTACACAATCAAAGACACTGGTGTGTAGGTAAGAACATGTCTCTATTTGTTTATGTTACAAACACCATTTTTTCACAACAAATCTTTAATAAATTTCAAATTGTATTGTTATTCGTTGTTATACATGTACTTTGACAGTGTTTTGTGATTATGTAGGTTATGCATTAAATGGAGCTAAAATGGTGACTTTGTGAGCGAATGGTGAAAAAAACACGAAATGTGACAAGAAATAAAGTAAAATAATAAAGAGTGAAAGATTTAGACGGGTTTCAATGATTTGGCCATAACTTCCTCGTCCGAGCTCCGTTTTAAGTGATTCAAAAAGCCACAGAAAGAGAGAAAGAAGAGCTTTACTTTTAAATAATAATATGCTCGAAAATATGAAGTCAACTCGTGAATTAATATGTTGGAACAACCATTTCGTGGTTGGGCTTAGCTAAAAGAAATTATGGGAATCTAGTTGGTTCTGGGCTGTGACCCACGAAAGTAAGGAAAGGAAAATCAAGTTGGGCGAAATGGTTTTATAATATACATGTTGACAAGTCCAAGAAACCCATGTTGCTAGTTACGACATACCACAAACCCGAGAGGTTATCAAATGACTCAACCTCTAAATCGTACAAACAACATGCCTTACATCAGCTTTTATTCATACTTTACTTTTTTTTTCTCTTTCTTTCTCTTATTTTTTATTCATATAACTAACAACTCCCTCACACTTAATATAAGCGTACACCAAAAAAATACAAAACACGAAGCAGCGCCTCTCTATCTCTATTAAAACGGCACAACACTTATAACAAAGTGAGAACAAACTATAAGCAAAAAACAACCAATCATACCAAGCAACTAACAACCAACCATTGAGACTTTCAACAAGGGGTAAGGCTAGGCTAAAGGTTATATTTTTTTAGTTTTTATTTTTATTTTAGTGGATGGGGAAAATAAACAGAATGGCTCAGCGGTTTAAACAAGAGGTATCTAGCACTAAAGATGAGTGCTACAATAGGGTTTTATTTTGGGTGATTAACTAATCAGTATAATTAGCTAAAAGAATAAATAATGTTAAATGGAATGCCTAATTTGGTTTAAATCCTAAGTTGCCTCTTTATCACATAAAAATACCTCTATCACGCGAACGTGATCTCACTGTGGTCTCGTAATGATTATCAAGCACAAGTTCTAGAATCAATAAATCACCGACACACTCATAAACAAAGGAATCAAGCATAAAAGATGTATGCTATACACATGCTTAAAATCCTTAGATATTTGTTGGAATGGTTATAGATGCGCAAGTAATGTCATCGATCCCGAGTTGGGTCTGCTTTATCAATTGGGACACATCACTGAATTCAAAAACTTAATTTATTTACTAAGTTTTATTCTAATATATTAACCTAAGTGGCAAAATAATTTAAAAATAATATTAGATTTTTAGATTACCAAGGGAGAACAAAAATAAAAAACTTTTAATAATGAGTCTAATTTTCTAAATTCATTCCCCCCATACTTAAGTTGAGCAATATGCGTAATCAGAAAACAACTAAAAAGTATGACAAGCGGGAAAAATAAATATAAGTGAAACGAGACTTTCCGGGATTCTTAAGTGCTTGGTTGAAGTATGAAGATAGGATGTTGCCCAGAATGGCAACATAAGCATGCAAACTCAACCATATATAATATACTGATATGAATATATATGTCCCCAAGTGTAAAAAACCAACCACCAATCCAAGCTTCGCCTATTTATTTAATCTGCAAACAAAACTACATAAATCATAAAATACAAAAGCGCACTTTCGTAGGCATCACAGTTGCATTTAGCGTATGCAACAAGCCCCCCCTCAGTGTCCCGAGTGGATGAGTTATAGTCTTGTGAGGGCCTCTAGCGAACATACCTACAAAGTTTGTTAAATTTCTTTTAGGATACAGTAGTCAGGTACAAAACACACGGGGCCTGTGCGCAACATACTTAAAAACTGCAAAGTTTTTGTTTTATATGTATATTTTAGTTTTTTATAGGTTTATTTTTATTTACTATTACTACAATTATTTTTATACTTAACTTTATTTAAGATTCCTTAATGATACGGTTCAAGTGGGAATGATCCACTTTGAATTGTTGAGGGTATGGTAATTTTGGTATGTATTCACGAAATGAATATTCTTTTGATTTTACCACATAGTATCCCCTTTTTGATGTCTTAATTGGTCGGTCATTTTCTATTTTATTGTTAATGATGATAGGAGGTTGAGGATCTTTTTGAATTTTTGGAGGATCATCGGACTTTCCATTCTCGATGAATACGACATTCACTTGCTCGGTGTGAGTTAGAGGATGAGGTGGTGGTTCAGTCCTATCGGTTTGTTCTAAAGAGACGTTTTGAGACTTCTCCTACTCATCTATTTTTCTTTCCAAATTTTTAAATATAGTTTGACAATTCTTTTCATTTTGTTTAATCTTTATAATTATATGGTTAATATTGTTCTTGACAAACATATTTGAAACTCTTTGACCATCCAAGAATTTGGTGATTGATTTTTCGAAATCAGTTTAAGATTAAGGTTCTTGGTTGACGGTTTTAGACTTTTTGTTGGGTAAAACCCCAGTAGTTTTACTATCATCTCTATCAAAAAGTTTATCATGAACAGTTCTCATGTTATGGATACAACTTTTGAAATGTTCGAGATCCTGTTTCATGTCATTGTTTAATTCTGTGAGCGATTTCTCATAATCATTAGGATCATGATGAATTGGTGACAACACGAATCATGAGAATTCTGGTTTTGATAACCTTCAGATTGGATGTAATTTACTTCATGACGTTCACACATCGGTGTGTCATCGTTCATGTTGTTTTTAGAATCGTGGTTACCTTCGTGGTTGTTATAATTCTTACGCATCTCATGCATCTATTCTTTTAAGCTCTGGAATTGAGAATCCATTTTATAGTTAGAGCTTCCAATTTTTCCTCTAATCGAGAATTATCATTATTATTGTCACTTCCCTTGGCGTAAGCAACATATTTTTGATGATGTTTGTTTTGAGATTTAATGGACCAATCAAGTTTAAAAAGGACTTTGTCCTCAAAAAATTGAAAAGCTTGATTCGGACTTTTGTAGAGGAAGATTCCTCCGGCAGTCCCGTTCAAGATTTCTTGAGTGGGTTCATCTAGACCATGATAGAATATTCGAATAATTTATTCTTTGGCCAGACCATGCCCATGGCATTCTCGAAGCATGTTCTTCAGTCGTAACCAAGCGTCGATTAGACTTTCACATACGTTTTGAGAGAAATTTATGATTTCAAGTAAAAGATGTTCAAATAACGAAGGTGGAAAAATATATTTGTAAAAGCTCTTCTGTTTTGTTCCCACGATGTTATAGATCTTTCATTAAGTTCGTTAAACCAGGTTTTAGCTTTATTGCACAAGGAAAAAGGGAATATCAAAAGCTTAACAACTTTGCTTTGAGTTTCACCATATTTAAACATGTCGCAGATTGCGAGGAATCCACGGATGTGGTCATGCGAATCGGCCCGTAGGATACCATTGAATCTATTTTCCCATATCATTTTCAAGTGGGTACTATTGATAACAAAGTTGTCATCAACATCGGGTCGAACTATGACATAATTAGGAGTTGGTGCTACAATCTTAGCACTTTCCCACATGGGTTGATTATCAGGATCGAGAGTTAATATTTTTTGGGTTTCGACATTCTCTTCGGATTTATTTAAGACGAAAAATTCATTAACTAAGAAATGTTGAGTTGAAGATTTGAGTGATTCGACCTCAATGGATTCTTTTTGGATAGTTTTAATTTTATAAGTCTTTGTTATTAAATCTTTATTCAATTTATATATTAGACTTACGGGTTGTTTTTCAAAAGATCGTGGATTTATACACACGTTAAGCATTTTACAAAAAGACATTTTTATATTATATAATTAAGGCTAGTAGGATAATCTTAAAAATGTAATAAATAATTTCTATCTATATATTTATATATTTACCTTTCTATATTTTTATATATATTTTAGTTTTTAGTATATATAGAAAATAAGGATAAATAGATAATTTTTTTTATTGTTTTGTGTTCTGATGGATAGAGTGCGGCGTACTTTAGGAAAAGTACGTCGTTTTTTCTAAAAATTTATGTGTTTTTTTATTTGTTATATTTTAGGCGAACGAAATAAATAAAGCATAAATAACAGAGATTAAATATAATCACTTTACTAGAAAACATTTAATACGACTAAAACAGATAATCAAAATGATTTGAAAAATATTTTTGGTTTTTGGTTTTTCGAATAAACTAAATATGAACAAATTTACAAGGCTTATAATCAGATGATTATGAAACTTAAGAAAATAGTTTTGGGTATTTTTAAAGCACTAAACTTAATCAGTTTAGAACGAGTTTGATCACATGGTAAGTGCAGCGCACTCCAAAGTTAGTGCGGCGTACTTGCAGGTTTACGAGGCAAAATTCAAATGAAAACAGGGAAGTGCGGCGCACAAAGAAAAATGTGCACCATACTTGCAGACACATAAGGAAGATTGTCAGAAATTAAACACGTATAAGAAAACAAATAGCACCAAAAACAAGCAACGAACTAATAACAACTTAAAACAATCCCCCGGCAGCGGCGCCAAAAACTTGATGTGTGTTTTGCAAGCTTTAAATTTATAATGCTAGAAATACCGTTTTTTACTAAAAACACAACACGGGCAAGTATACCCTTTCATGTATAGTATAGCTTAAGTAAGTTCAGGTCGTCCCAAGAGAATTATAGTTTTCACAGTTTGTAATGAAAGTGCTAAGGCTAAAATGATTGTCACTTATCGAATTAACCAAAACATGAATATATCGAATATTGTAAAGAAAGCGATTAAGAGATGATGAAACCAATGAATTAAAGTATGTTTGTTTAGGCAATGATCACTAAGACATAGAAGTTTTTAGGATAGTGTTTACAAGTTTAAAGAATAAAGATATCACGAGTTACAAATCCTTTCGGCCTTTAAATGTAACGAGTGAATATACTAGTTAATAACAACGAATCCTTTCGGCCTTTATATGTTATTATAACCAATATAGTATGTGGAATGATATAACACATATATAAAGAACCCTTTTGGCCTATATTCTTATATAAAATATATTTTACCAATTCAATAAATACATATCCAAATGCTCCATATCAAAGATCACATATCGCCTAAACAAACACAAGATCACTACTCCATAATCAAACAAGTAAAACACATATTAAACTTAATAAATTCAGTAACTTTCATGTCAAAAGATAATAGAAGTGTACCAAAGTTATAAGATCAAAATATGGTGATTACAAGCTTTTCTAACCGAAAACTATTATCAATAACCCAAGCTATTGAATCCTATTATCCCGAACCTTCATGTACTGTCACTACACTTTTAGGAACCAAAAATAACAAGCCAAAATCGTCTGGCACGGCTTCAATTGAGTGGAAGTATGATCAAGGGATGTTGTGGTGCCAAGTGTAGTTTGGATCAAAGGTTTGTTAAGCCTTAATCCTTAAAAATCCCTATTTTAAGTGGTGAAATCAAACTAGATCAATTTGTGTGTGATTGTGTGAAATGGGAGAGACAAAGGAGGTTATTTATAGGCTGTTCGGGGGCCAAAACCATCGCATTTTTATATATGTGCGCCGCACTTGGGCTATGTCGGTTAATAAAATTTAATGCTGGTGAAAAGTGCGCCATACTTTTTTACAAATGCATCATACTTAGGGTGTTTACAGCTCCTGGCATTTTTTCTAAGTTGTAGATAATTGAATTCTCTTTCTGTGGCCGCTTGAACCAACTCAATCCGAGTTAGTATGACCGAGTTATGACCAAAACAGTGAACAGGTGTCGAGAGATCTTATAACTTGAGTTTACTTCTTCGTTTAAGCTTCAATTCTTCGTGTTTTCTTCCACGACACCTACAATAGCAAATATAGTCTATTAAGTATCGAAAGTTCTTATTATTAATCAATATATATATATATATATATATATATATATATATATATATATATATATATATATATAAGCAGATATAACGCATATAAAAATATGTATAATTTGAGCGTTATCACACTAGCACTAAAAGCAAAGAAAGTATCAAGTGACGAAGAGACCTCTTGTTCTGGTAGTGATGAGGAATATGCAATTGCGGTAAGGGATTTCAAGAAATTTTGTAGGAGAAGAGGAAAGTTCGTTCGACAACCTCATGACGACAAGAAGAACTTCCAAAAATTAAAGGAAGAGAATAAATGGAAGGAGGAGCGAAGATGTTTCAAGTGCGGTGATCCAAATCACTTTATAAGTGATTGTCCCAAACACTCTTTTAACGACCAAAAGGCATTTTTTGGAGGATGTTGGAGTGATAGTGAGAAGAAGAAGACTCCAATAAGGATAAAATTTGTCTCAAGGCACTTGACAACAATGAGGTACTTTCTGACACTCTCTATTATAGTAGCTCATCTTTAGATAGTGAGTCATTGTAAAATGAGTACAACAAGTTATGCAAAATTAGTCTTAGGATAATAAACAAAAACAAACTCTTAAAAGCTAAAAATAAAATCCTAGATGTTGATCCCAACTCTAGATCTATTCCTTAGCTTGTAAAGATTAAGTTACTTTGGATAAATCCAAAATAACTATGATAGAAACTTTGTGAATACTAAAGAGTATGCGGAATCTACTCTTTAGCACTTAGAAGAAAGTTAATGAAACGGTAAACTTTTAGAACAATGATATAACTGAAAAGCTCCAATATTATTATTATGAATAATACGAGTACTCTGTGTAGTACTAGGGTTTACAACCTTGAAGCTATTACTATCGTGCATGCAACTCTATATATTAAACATCATACCCTAGGATCTCCTTTTATACACCAAGGAGTCCTTTACAAGATAACTACCAATCTTCTATAATTCTAATCTTATATGCATATCTTTCTAACTAAATAGAATATACACAGAATAAGTCAATACATATCTCTTCATACGTCTTTATCTCTTGAGCAGTCTTAAGTCTTCATGCAGCAGTCTTAACTCCTTCAGCAGTGTTAAGTTAGTACTGGCAGTACTAACTTACTCTAGCAGTACTATCTTCAACTCTGGCAGTACTAACTAAGCTTGGCAGTATAAACTCTTCCCTTGGCAGTACTAAGTGTGATAAGTTTAATTCCCAACAATTATCAACTAGGGGAAGATTGTTGGGAATTATATTTGAGTTGATAAGACAAAACATATGAAAGATGAAGGACTTAAAAGACAAAGGAGGAATTCTTCAAAAGATGGAAGATTTTGAAGATTCTGAAGATAAACTTAAATGTTAAAAAGATTTATTAATATCTTTATTTGTTCTTATCCTTTGTAAACCTAATATCTCTACTATATAAAGAGATATAGGTCATTAGGTTTAGGTGTACAATTCATGAGATCCTGTACCTAAACACGTGTGTGTGTATTCCAGGCATAGAGATGTAGACGCCATATGTTAGGTTTAGCCTCAAGGATCTTATGATTCCTGTTAGATTACGTAACCGTTCTACCATTTGATCAAGGTAGAATTGGGGCTTGTAGTAGTCATGTATCATAGAAGATAATGATGAAACCATGTTAGAGTAACATTGTTCTTGTGCTAATTCCGCTATGCATATGTTTATGTTTAATGTTATTTTATCCTAGATTAGATCTAAACAATCTGAGCTTATAACGATTCTTTAATCTTCACAATTAGTATTAGAGCCTGGTGGCTCTTGATCTAGGGTTTGGTACAAGGTTTTATTCGTGCTTTATTTTCTGTTTTTCAATAATAGGCAAATTCGGAAAAGCTAGGGTTTGTCACCAATACGGAAAACAGAATATAAGGTTTATGTTTATTGCTTTTAAAGTCACGACAAGGTTTTGAAGACACATGGTGTTTTGTATTTGGTTCGTGGACAAGAATGGTACAGCAGGTGTTGATATTCGCTGCAGAGATTTAGGGTTTTCTAAAAACCTTAACAGGTTGTCATCCAAAGATATGTTAATACTGTTCCATAACAAGTTTGTACTCTAATCAAACTTAGTACTAGCCGGAGGATTGTTCGAGTACAAAATAATTACTATTAAGGTTTAATACTGCTGGAAACATGTGCCATTAGTATACCTTTATACTGCCAGGAGTGGTCATAAAGAATTATTACTGTTATGTTGCTTCATGATATTTATGTTACTACTGTCAATCATTAATATGGACATACAACTGTTTGTCATATTGTTAATACTGCCGACTTTTGGGATTTATTGACAGGCAAGAAGTGACTTGTAAAAGTGAAATGTTTAATTCAGTCAATGGAATGAATAAGTGTATATGGTAGTTTGGGAAAATGAAGTTCGTAAATTCGTTTATACTGCCAAGGTATCTTTATGATGTTACTGATTTGTGTTTGTTAGTACTGCCATAAGGAGTAAGTTAATAGCTGCTACTGATGTTAGTACTGGCTAGTATTGGTGGCTCAAAAAGTATTATACAAACACAGTTAAAGGATAGTACTGCTCGTAAAAAGTTTTGTACAGCCAGGCTTACTTTGACTGCTAGCTTTGATCGATATCGATGACACACACATTTTGGATCTCGGATTGAACAGGATGCTTCGTTTAAGGGAGCTAACAGATTGTTTTGTTTTTTGGTTTTAAAATGTTCTTAAACGTTTAGAGGCTCGTATTTTATTGATTAATTAATTACAAGAAGTTGTTTATTACCTATTTGAAGTAGAAGTGGAGTTTTTTCGATGCGTGTTCTATCATATCTTAAGTGGGAGTATATCACTTTGAAGATAACTTGTTGTTCTTAGAAAGTGAAGTGGCGAAGACTTGACGAAATCTAGCAAAGGTGATTAAACTAACTTAAGTGCTCAACGCTCACACTTCTATCACTTTGGTTATTGTCCTCATAGAAGATGAGGATTTGTCAGATGTTGGCGATCTACTTGTTTTGTATACTTGGATCTTGGTATGAGTATGGTAGTCACGTGTATAGTAACAAGACATAAGACACAAGTTTGGTCTTCTACTTTAGACATCAGTCATTAAACTTAGTTTTCGTTCATCAGTGAACATTTATACATAGACCTACAGTAATTGAAGATTTTAAAAAAATGTTAACATATATGGATTTCACAAGGGAAGCCTATTTGTTAAAAATGTTTAATCCCAATTTACATCACCACATGAAGTGAAGGTTTTACTATGTAAGTCATTATTACTACTGCTATTTAAGTTTCTACTACTCAATTCATTTATCTATTAAGGGCGTCATGTGAGGGTAATATTAGTCCCCTATATGATTATGACAAAAAGGGAAGAATGAGTTACAAGGATGATTTGCAACTTGAAAGAACCTAGTGGTAATTATGTTTTTAAATACATTCATATATATTAGCTTCCGAGGAAGAAGCTCGTGCTTATTTTGGTTTTGTCATTATCAACTAGGGGAAAATTGTTGGGAATTATATTTAAGTTGATAAGACAAAACATATGAAAGATGAAGGACTTAAAAGACAAAGGAGGAATTCTTCAAAAGATAGAAGATTCTGAAGATTCTGAAGATAAACTTAAATGTTAAAAAGATTTATTAATATCTTTATTTTGTTCTTATCCTTTATAAACCTAATATCTCTGATATATAAAGAGATACAGGTCATTAGGTTTAGGTGTACAATTTGTGAGTTCATGTACCTAAACGTGTGTGTGTGTGTGTATTCCATGTGTAGAGATGTAGACTCCATATGTTAGGTTTAGCCTCAAGGATCTTTTGATTCTTGTTAGATTAGGTAACCATTCTAACCATTTGATCAAGGTATAATTGGGGCTTGTAGTAGTCATGTATCATAGAAGATAATGATGAAACCTTGTTAGAGTAACATTGTTCTTGTGCTAATTCCGCTATTCATATGTTTATGTTCAATGTTATTTTATCCTATATTAGATCTAAACAATCTGAGCTTATGCATAATGATTCTTTAATCTTCATAAACCATCTGTGCTGAGAGGATACTTCCAAATACTTTATTGTCTTGGTCTGTTTGCTTGTATGAAGATTTTCCTTAGAAGCTCATTTGCCATCTCTGAATGTTGTTCTACTAACAGCCTGTTAACCAACATCAAAGTCAGAACTCCTTTTGACAATGGATATTCTTTCTCTACCAGCATGAAAATATCTATTCCTCTCTCTGTAGACACATGATGAACCCCACATGTATCATATAATCTCCATTTTAATGGATCATGCGTATATCTCTGAAGTTTCCATAGTGTATCATCAATATAAGGTTCAAAAAACATCTTCAATTCAACCCATAAATAATGCTCTTTCTTTGTCATCAGTAGGTTCTGTTGAACTGAATCTTTCTTTAACCAAACTCCATAGCATCACCAAGTCATCCCTGTCAAAAAATTTCAGTATCTCCTCAAAGAATTGATATGCTTCTGAATGATTACCAACCCTGATGATCCTCTAGTATTTTCTAGATTCTTTCGTGTAAACCTCCAACATAAACTTCTTCCACTAGAACTACCATCATCATCTATTGTAAATCCTCTTGTGACAGTTCTTTTTCCTTTTCATCTGGTTGTTCTTGAACTGACCCTGAAGCTTCACTAGTCTTTTGCTTTTTAGAACCTTCATGATTAAGTTCTACTTCTGCAACTCTCTTAGAACTTCCAACTTCTGTAGAATCAGTAATTGTTGCTTGTGAACTTCCAGCTGCTAATTCTGATGCTCTTCCTCTATCTTCAGTCTCCATGGGTATAAAAGCGTTAACATTCTTCATTGTAGTTTCAAATAATTCCTTGAGCTCATCAAAAGAATATCTTTACAACTGATGCAGTGTATGACTTTCTATGTGCTTGATGTAATTAATCATATAATTCCTCTGTTGAGCTTGTGTCATAGGCTTGTTCCTCTTTGCTTCAGCTTTCTGTGCAGCAAAATATATCTTTCTCTGATTAATAAGATCTACAAGCATCTTTGCTTAATCAACTTCATTGTACTTGTTTCTTTCCTCTGCTTGTAGTCTATGGGTTAGCTATTCATCTGCTTCAACTCTTGCTCTAATGTTTTCCCATTCTTCCTCAGTAAAACATTGAGCTGCTTTACGAACTCAAGCCATCCTTTGTCTTTCTTCCTCATCCAGTTTCTCTTACAGTCGCACAGATGCTTCATGTCTAAGCCTATCTTGTTCTTGCTGTAATTTTGTTATCTTGGTTTGTTCATCTTCAGATTCCTCCATTTTACCTTTAACTTTATCTTTGATTACAACGGGTATAACACCCCCATTTTTGACATATAGCAACGGAAGCTAATCTGGGGTATTATTTCATAGTACAACAGTCATAATCATAGAAAATGACTCAAAAGAGATGTTTTTAAAAGATAAGTTATCATTCATTATTTCATCAGAGTTTTTACAAATAGAGGTCCCAAAATCTACATGAAAACATAAAGTTTGAATGATAACAGTTTAGCCATCTTCAAGTCTGTGCCACTCCGTGCCATAAGATGCTCAGTTACCTGAGATAAACATACTAAAAAGTCAACACAAAGGTTGAGTGAAATTCATAGGTTTATGTTAAACAGTTTGAATACAAGTTTAATAGTGGGTTACGTTGTTATACACCCATAAGTGTAATAATTGCAATAAGTACAATTATTATAGAAAACAGTATTATTGCCCTAAGCTCATGACACCGAGACCTTGAGATAATCAATAATTACAAGAAGTTGCCCCAACGGGTGCCTTTGCCAAACACCCGCATAGTGATTCAAATGAAGTGCGTTTGGTTACCAGAAAGTATAGGTACACCAACGGGGAAGCTCAGTCCCAAATAGATCTATTCACAGCATTCGCGCTTACTCCGAAAAGTAATTAACGGTTCATGATAGTGGGGTCTTAATGGCAAAAGTAAGGACTTAGGCAATAATATATCAGGATAGCATACAGTTGGAAAAATACTCGTATTCATGGTTTATAGCATGTATCCCCCTCGCGGGTTTATGAAAACATTAGAAGATTTAAAATGCGAGGCTATGAACTCACCTTAACAGGGGAAATCTGATTGATGGCAAAAGTATATCAAGTGAAAGTAACGGCTTCGTCACACAACCTGGGGTAATATGTCAAGTCTTAGTGTGATGGTTTATGTTTCAAAACTTTATAAAGTTTAACGTATTACTTTGATTTATTAATTTATGGAAATATTGTATCACTGTTCGGGCCATCATAATTCAGAGGTCATGTAGTAAACGTTTGAGGAGCCATTAAATCGTAATCCAGCAAACTCATCAAAAAACGCGTATACCCAAATGAAACTCCTCACATGAAGCTCCCTAGTAACATGATAAGATAAATGTTTAAGTTTCTCTCAAAAAGTTAGTCGATGATAAATTACGTTAAATATATAACGTAATTGTTTTATAATGCATTGATCGATGATTAATAACGATTGATGTGTCAGGTTTTAATGAAATCGAGTTTTATAATATTAATATATATTTTTATAATTTATATAAAAATATTATATTTTATATTTTTAAGAATACAAAAATGGCAATATATACCCTTGGTTTATAAACTTTTACAAGTTTTGTTCCTTCTAATTTATAAAGTATATATAATTTAAACCTTTAACTTTAGAACTTGGCAAAACATCCCCTTGTAGTTATAACTTTAGGAAAATGACATTTTCAGCCCCTCTAGTTATAAATTTCAGAAAGTTACGATATATACCCCTATGCATGAAAATATTTGCAAATTAAGTCCAAAATTCATAATTTTGATATTTTTGAAATCCAAAAGAGTTTTGCAGGTTATGGCTTATTAAAATAAGCTAAAATAAGATGTTCTAATGTAACAAAAGTTTAGAAAAAGGATTCGTTAGCTAGAAAATCAAAACGGGTCATTTTTAGGGTTTTAACCAAAAACGCATGGGTTTGAGGATTCAAGGCTTTAACAAGAGTTCATATAGGATCTTAGGAGTCTTATGAATATTCTAAAACAGATTATGAGCTTATTGAACAAGATTTTGAGCTTACTTGAGCTAAAATGGGTCAAAATGGGTTGTTTGAGTTCGTACGCCTAGAAACGACTTCAAGGGTTTCTTTTTCTTGGTTCTTGGCTTCAATTATGATCTTGGGGCTTCTCTTGATCCTCCTTGGTCTGCTTTGATCTTGTTAGAACTCCATTTGAGTGTGTATTGAAGTTTTGAGGTGTGATTTGAAAGGGTTGCTTGGATTCGGCTTATATAGGGTTCAAAAACCCCTTGGTGCCCAAGAATACTTGGAGTAGGGATCAAGGGCTGTAGAGTGATGACTAAGGAAGAGTATAGGGTGAGTAGGAAGAGCTAGAACTAGCTATGATGAGGTGTGGGGTGGTGGTGTAGCCGTGGCATACAAGAAGGGACAAGGAGGTGACAAGGAAAAACTTGGTGGCCAAGGTGGTGATGAAGGTGCTTGCTAGGCTGCTTGGTGACATGGTGGTGAGGTCATAGAGGTGCTTGAGGTGTTAGGGTGCTAGCTTAGGTGTAAATGGGTCAAAAATGAAAGAAAAAGGGGTGTCGGGTTTGGTTTTTGTTTTGGCTTAGGGTTTTGAACTTAAGACGTGGATTAGGGTTAGGATTAAGGATAGTTTAGGGTTTAGGATTAAGGTTTAGTGTTAGGATTAGGGTTTAGGATTAAGGTTAGTGTTAGGATTAGGGTTTAGGATTAAGGTTTAGGGTTTAAAATGAAATTAGGGTTTTAGGGTTTCGTTTAGGGTTTAGGGTTTTAGATTAGGGTTTTAGGATGATTTAGGGTTTAGGTTTAGGGTTTAGAAGTTGTGCATTAAGTGTTTGTACCTTGTGCTAAAGTGGTAGTAAGAAACTAAAGTGATTTAGGAGGTAAAATGACCTAGTTTGGTTTTCTTGCATTATTGACTTGTACATTGGGCTTTAGAAAGTTGTAACTTGATTTAGGAGGGAAAAGATATTCAAATGTTATGCATTGTACACTTGTACACATGCTTGAAGGCTTGCACATTCATTTTATATGTATACATTACATATAATTAGGGTTTTGATATAAACGTTAACGGATAAAGTCTATTTTGATATAACGTTGTAAATGGTACGTTAAATGGATAATGTACTTGGTAAAAATGATATTAAGAAATGGGACTTGAAATATTAGGATATTTATATAAATAAACATATATAAAGATGGCATGGTAGAGGTTGCTTTGAGCTCGTTTACTTTAGGAGATGCCAAGTTACGTTGCATTAATGAGTTAAATCAAAAAAATTTCACTATAAAAAGGTAGTATATATATAATAGATGGATATTACAGTGCATCTAATTTAATAGTTGGATAATAACATTGATGAAAATTACGGGTTGTTATAAATGATGACTTCATATGTCGTGGGCACATCCTCAACGCTATGTCGGATCCATTGTTTGATGTCTACCAAAATATCAAAACAGCAAGTTGTAACACTCAAACAGAGTTTACATTAGTACATATATAAGACCCATAATAATATACTTAATATATTATAAACACGTATGTGAACCATGCAGCATCTAGTATACCTAACTAATGCACAAGTAGTGTATGAATGATTGTCCTATGAAAATCCTTTTGTATGTTAAAAATGGTTATAGTCCAAGTAAAAACATTTGATCTGGTTCTCTATAACCTTGGCTCTGATACCATTATGTAACACCCCCAAATAGGGTCGCAGCGGAATAATGTGTCCGGGAGCGTTACATCATAGATCAATAGCACAAGATATGATAACGACCTCTAAAAGAGTCGTTTAAAACACGATAAATTAGATTTATTGAAATTGTTTTTTACAAAGCACAACGGCTTAAAATGTTCAACACTTGATAATAAAGATTTTAGATCCGAACAATCATTTCAAAATGTAATGACTCTAAATCTTTAATGCATGACTCTAAAAGACTGTCCCCAATGTATCTTTAGCACCTCGTGCCTTATTGACCTGAGAAAAACATGCTTAAAACGTCAACATAAAGTTGGTGAATTCATAGGTTTATGTAAATGTAATGTAGGACCATATGATTTTTTAAGTGTATGATAATGCAACAGATGCAAACATCACAAATGTAATTACGTTTCGCTAAGCTCATGATACCGAAGCTCGACATGTATGAATTGCAATATGAATTACCTACATTGCAAGTGATGATGTTCTAACCCGCAACATCCAAATCCGACATGGTATACATCTGTTGGTTCACTCTGTGACACCAGTGAGAGCTACTCACCCGGATGGGAATGTCAACCCCAAATAGATCTATTTATAACATTCGTGCTTACATCAAGTAATTGACAGTTCATGATAATGGGCTCAAAGGGGTTATCGTTACTTAGGCAAACACGTAATCATAATAAAATGTACACTTACGTCCAATTTAATCATGATAAAATGTACACTTGCGTCCAATTTGTAAAACAATGCATGTATTCCTCACCTCAAAAGTTATCAGACAATCATATAAGTTAAAAACATGAGGCTATGAACTCACCTTAGTGAATACACTGATGTATGTGAATCAAGTGAATGGAAATGTTACGGATAAGACCGAATAGTTTTTGTTTAGTTTAAAATGTCAAAACAATGTTTAAACCGTACTTTATTGAATAAAGGTGTTTGTATTTGTATCCGTAAGTTAAAGTGTGGTTTTCGTCTCATAATTGATTGCTTGTTAATAATACACGTTTTAATATTATTATTGATTATATAATGATATTATATAATTGGTTTAATTGTTTTTATGAAATAGTGCACAAAAGTAAAAATAGTGCATACGGTTTTATAAACCTTATATCTTTATCGTTTAAACTCCGTTTTTCACGTTATTTATATCCATGGCTCCGTATTAAGAAAATATATCAAAATATTATATTTATAATATTTATGCCCCTGATGAACAGTAGTTTTAATTGTTTTTATAAAATTATATAAAACTACTTTTATATAATTAATCGTCGTAACCTTCCAAAAGTCATAACTTACTCATATTTAATCCGTTTCGCCTGTTCTTTATATGTATGGATTCGTATTTGAAAAGTCTAATCAAATTTTATATTTATAATATTGTTTGGTACTGTTATGAATAGTAACAGTAAGTGAAAGTTTATAAAAATACTTTTTATAACTTTAATTATTGAAATCGTATTTTAATTGTATCTCGTTCGTTTTAATTCGGTTTTTAGTGATTCCTATGTCCACGTCTTCGTAATTAAAAGCTCTATTTATGAAAATTATTTCCCAACAGTATACTGTCGTGAACAGTAACCTATTTTTATAAATTTACTTTTATAAAAATACTTTTTAACTTAAACTTGTAAATAACGTATCACCTTCATTTTAAATCCGTTTTTCGAGTTTTTTACATGTTTGGATTCGTCATGAAAAGTAATATCTTTATAAAATATCTCCCTTAATATATCAGATCTAAAACAGTAAATATTTTCATAAAATAACTTTTATAAAAATATTTATATCCATTTAATTATTATAAACTTAAAAATGTCATATCTCCTTCGTTATTGCTCGGTTTTTCAAGTTTCTTATATGCTTACGATCCTTGTGATAAGTACTAATTGAATAAAATATAAAATGTATAACCTTATACACGAATTCAAACAGTAGGTTCCTATGTTTGTACATGATCTATTTTATACACTTGTTTTATATACTTTTCACTTTGCTAAACCATCACAAGTCCTCTAAATTATTAAATAGCATAACTTGATATATTTTAAGTCCTCTATAACATGTCCATGAATATGTCCAAGTATGGCAAGTCCTTATGATCTTTGTACTTAACTTTTGTAAATAAAACTTTCAATACAAATTAATTTACAAACTAAACTTATAAATTAATTTACACTTATATAGAATGTTTACTTCCATTTTAAGTATCATTTCACCAACAATAATATAAAATTCGAATTATATATATCTTTGTAATATTCCATAAATCATAAAAATGAACCTAGGTGGTGTTTAACATATATAACAAGTATGTACACATAAGATAATGAATGAATGGAAATGAAATACTTAAATTAGACCTTATAGAAGAGATGTGGAATGATGAACACAAGATAAAAACCCTAGCCAAGCTTCCAAATCCAAAACCCTAATCTAGAAAACCCTAAATATGTTTTCTTGATTAATCCTTGTTAAACCCAAATCCAAGCTTGAAATACCCTTGAGTAACCTTAGGTATGCTTAGAATGAACCCTTGTATGCTTGGAATACCTTAGAATCAAAAGAAAAATGAAACCCTAGCTTATGAATCTTGAGCCGTGGGTTGGGTTGAATATGGAGAGAGTTTGCTTGTTGAATTTCTAGTGAATGAGAGATATGATAAAATAAATCTTGGACTTTCCTTTTATAGATCATAGTATAGTCAAAACTACCTTAAACTAAAACCTTGGACTTGAAGTAGTTTTAAGTACAACATGTAAGACTTCTCCTCCTCCCTAGGAGGAGGGGGCGGCAATGTGAGGGGGAAAGGTACCATGGATTAGACAATTAATAGTAAGTTGGTCCAAGGGTGTACTCTTGTGGGGTTAGAAGATAAATTAGTGGGTTTTGATATTTAACATGTGTATACAAACACATATCCGGTTTTATGGCTTATTTTGAGAGTAAGTGAGTTAATTTTTGTGTAGTGGGTATAATTGTGGGTATTGGTTTGAGCATAGATGGGTATAGGTGCTTCCCGGTATGCCTGAATGTAATTTATTGCGAAACGTAAGCGTTTTACGTAACCAATAAAAATAACTTATGAAAAGTTATAAATTATACTCTTAATAATCATATAACACTTGATTGACATAAACTTTAAAATAGTTTGGAGTCTTGTTTACGTTGAATGATAATTTTTTAGTTTACGAGCGATTTAACTAAAATATAATAATTAAAAAAAATCGAACGCGTAAAACCCTAAAAATAAATAATGAAAATAAATGAGTCGGGAAATGACCTGAAAATGAGGAATGTTACAAATTTTATGATTATGAAATGAGATGAAATGCTACTACTTGCTAAATGATTTGTATGTTAGAATAGAACTACATATTATTGCTTGAACTAGTTGATTCTTGAATATTGGTAGAAGCCAAAATCACTAGACTTAAGAAAAAGAGAAAACTGTAAATCTTCATGTCTCCAGAAAATGACCCCCTTCAACCGACGGCCCCCCAATATATTTGGGACCTCCAGGTGATATGGGACCGCCACTAGGAGGGAAAGAAAAATTTTGAGTTTACCTATTTTTATGTATCTTGACCCTTCTACCTACATCCTCAAACTGTCATTTCCCAGATTGGCTAAACCATATTTGGCATTCTCTTCTTACTAAACCATGCTTTGCCACTTTATCCAATCCTTCTTATTATTTAATCACCCAACTTTCATACTTCACCACCATCTTTATCTCTTTTAAATCTCTCTTCTTCTTTATCAATGTCTTGCTCAAACCACCATTCCAACTTTTCTAGAAACCAAGGATGTTGGTTAGACAAGTATGAAAACGCAAACCATCCACTCTAAAATCATCACCAGCTTCCCAAAATGACTCACCTCCTCTTCCTTCAAGAGTCTACTTACAATCTCCTTCACCACCATTTTATAATCCCTTAAAAGATCAAATGATTAACCAACTCCACAACATCTCTACCATTCTTGATTCACACAATAATCTATCTAATGCCTACATTCACGCACCACCTTTACTGCCACCACCACAAATTCATCCTACTTCTCATGCTCAAGTTGAATTTCACTCTAATTTTTGTCATTGTTGCAAGTTTTCTAGACACCAATTCCATTCTTTGAGAAATGAAATCAAATTCATTCACTATCTCCTAACCCGTCCCATCCCTCCAAATCATGGTTTACCAAACCCTTCTTTTTCCCTCTTTAATTAATCATTCCTACATGAATTAATTTAATCTTCCCTAATAATTGTTCTTTCATATCTTTTGATTATTAACGGCATCTTCTACCATTCAAGAATCAACTAGGATGATCTAAGACCTATTATGTCTTTATGATTATCTACTTTCTATTGTAATGATTCATACAAATGTTGTATGAATGTGTCTTAACTCTTATTAGATCTAGTTTTATTTTATGTGGAATGTATTAGTTGGATGTGTTAGTGTATGATTTTCTTGTTGGTGGAATGAAACTCTTCTTTTGATAATTTATATATATTATGTGTTAACTTGAAAGATATTTGTCTTGCACTTGTACTTCTATCTTTGTTTTTACAAAATAATTTTGAAGATCGATCCCTTGGAGCCCCCGAACAAGGGGGAGCATCCAAGGGGGATTCTTGATACGTCGATTTCTTCTTTCTTCCTAATCTAAGCAACACGACGATCATTCTTTTTGAATTCGACAAAAAGGGGAAGAAAGAAACATAACTCATTTAATAATTTGACATCTTTAAATTCTATTTAAAAATGAGTTCATATTTTGTCATTACAAAAAGGAAGGGGGAGATTGTTAATAAACAATAATGCCAAAAAACGTATTTATATTTTTCGACCCTACTCAAACGATTTGATAATAACAAAATGGTAAAAACGTTTACCATAAAAATAAACCGTCTACAAATTATTAAATGTAAAAATTTCTATTTCTAAGATTAATGATCACTTAAGGTATGGACAAACAAAATAATTAAGCATGATTAGTGATCAAGAAAATATTTTCTCTTAATCCTCACATTAATTCTACAAAGGTATGTGGAAGATGATGTTGCATTTGATCTTTGAGGTTTTGGTGCTTGATAGTAATTATCTTAATATGGTTGAGCAGCCGCAATGAGTGCTAATAGATTTGCACTTTTGGCTATTCTCTCAGATACAACATTCCTCACAAAAAGACAAAAAAGGGAGCGGAGTCTGGGCGGCGGCCCCCTTATAGGCCTGACGGCCCCCTTATAGGCCTGGCGGCCGCCTTATATATAAGGGACCGCCGGGATCGCCCTCAGAGAGCCGTTGGGATTCCCTGCCTATAAATACTGCTCCATTCCCAGCAGAAAAATAATTCCTCTTTGCACGAAATTTTTCAGTTTTTTCTTTCTCTCTCTAAACCTTCTTTCTCTCACTAAAACTCTTGATCACTAACATACTTAGATCTTGTTTCAAGTGATCTAATCTCTTCTTCTCATCTATTCCCTCTCATTCAAGTGCAAGAGAAGAACACTCGTATTCATCAAGAAACGAAGTGTTAATTAGTGATCTCTCATCTTTTCTTCTAAGTACCAAAACTCTATTGTATTTATCTTGTGTATTTGTGTGATTCGGATATCGTATAGATCCGATAGAGTAGATCTTGTGAGTGTGTATATCTTGTGAAGTGGTAGATTGGTTCTAGCTAAGATTAGGACTCGACATTTAGCTTAGTGTCGGAAAATAACGTAAGCGACGTGTAAACGGTTTTCTCCGCCTAAAGGGAGCTTGTTGACATAGTGAAATCTCGAGTCGGATACTCGGGGAGTGGAGTAGGGCGAAGAGGTGCTTCGTAGCCGAACCACTATAAAATCTTGGTGTCTTGGTTTGGTTGTTTCTTTCCTTATCTCTTTACATTATTATTGTTGATTATCGTGTTTTAGTTTAGATAGTTATTGCTTGTTCATATTGTGATTTGATTGAACATATAACTCGGATCTATAGATTTTTGAAAGTAAACTTTTGAAACGTAAAACAAACGTGTAAACTATTCAACCCCCCTCTTGTTTTCACAATAAGTTAAACACTGATTTTCTCTGCGGTAATGACTTTTGTCTTCCCGGAATGACCTAAAATGAGAATAGGGTATGAATTCTATCATCGTGTTACTCATTATCTTTTCTTGTATGTCGATTGCCTTCCCTTGCTGTTTCGATACCTCGGAATACTCAGAACATAAACTTAGTACGCACATATACTTGAGATCGTGTTCGAAGAATTGATAAGCTTAAATCTATTCCGTGAGAATCAACTAAGTCTTAAATTGCAAATAAGTCCCTAAAGTTTTAAACAAATGACATCTAAAGCCCTTGTAGCTATATAATTAAAAACTCCCCTTTAAATTGTTATCCGTCGTTATCAAATCGCTTTATCAATTATTGCGTGGACTTTTTTGAAGACCTTTAAAGTTTATTTGATGACGCTTATTCTTTCTCAAATAATGACCCGTTTTCTATTTAAAGAGCTGTTGTCATTATTTGAGTGGTCTAATTGTCTTTGAAAATCTTTTTGTGATTGCTGAAAACACTGATTCATTATGAAGACAACTTTTTATAAATAAAAATAAGATTTTTCTTTTTTTTTTTTTTTTCGACACATAGCGCATGACTCGTACACTCATGGTATATAGGAAGCACGGGTTGTGTTGCAAAGTAAACACAAGCCTTTGCATGGTCATTAAGTAGACCATGCCCGAGAATAAATTCCCGTTGAGAGGTCAAGTTTCCTTTTTGAAATACTTGCCTTTTAGATGATGACCAGGTTGCTATCTGAAATAATAGCAAGCCATTTTGGCATGTTTTGAAACTTCTGCTCGAACTTCATTTATAGCCTCGTATCATTATTAAATGACATTTCTAAGGCCGTAAATGTTATCAATTTTCAGAAGACATGCCAGAGATACATATTTTTATATTTTTCTGATTTTTTTAATTTTTTCTTTTGTTTTTGTAAAATTTTATAAAAGGAAAATCTTTTTGGATTTTTTATGTTTTCATTATGTCATATATCAGGATATGAGTTACCGCCCTCACTTGTCCGTTTCCTCTACTCAGACATTAACGTTCTATGAGACTGCTTTTCCATACCAAAGCTTATCGATCCAAGGAAGTTAAAATCTCTCTCGACGGTAACGGTTTAGTAAAGATTGTCAGCCAGTTGGTATTCAGTCCAGACAAAGTATAGTTCCACGATTCCATTCTCCACTTGATCCTTTATGAAATGTAGCGAATATCGTTGTGGCTTAGCTCTTGAATGTTGGGAACATGGTTGGCAGCTTAAAGCATTTCGCACTCTTGTTGTCGCAGTACAGAGGAATCTTATTGAATTTAAAAGCCAGTCTGTTAGTTGTGAAAGATCATTGGATTTGTGTGCAAAACATCCAGATCAAGTAATATATTCGAGCCTTCTGTACTCGAGATGCAGTACTCCTTTTTGTTTTTTTGACGGACCAGCTTACAAGTTTATCACCCTATTTTTCCAGACCTAAGAATGTGCGCTTCCCGATGTACTACGTCTAGTGTCCTGACACCCCGCGTGATCGGCATCTGCATACAGAGGTGAGTGGACATATCGGTATTCCTTCGAGTACCATAGACACTGTGAAGGGTTCCTTTAAGGTATTGCAAAGACTCCGTTTCACCGATTGTAAGCTGCTTGTCGGTTGGCTAGCTGATACCGGGCACATTAAGCTGAAACATAGTTAAGGTCAGGTCTACTGGATGTAAGATACATTAAGGATCCAATCATGCCACGATAAAGTGTAGCATCAACTTGTTTCCCCTGTAGATCTTCATCCAGTTTCTTGTTTTCAATCATGGGTGTGTCGACAGAATTAGTAGAATGCAAACCATATTTTTTACAATTTTAGAAGCATATTTAGATTGGTTTATAAAGATGCCTCTGGGACTTTGAGATATTTGTAATCCTAAAAAGAATGGCATTTGACCCATCATCGACATCTTGAACTTATTGGTCATTTGATTAGCAAACTCATCACACATGGCAGTATTAGATGATGCAAATATTATATCGTCAACATAAATTTGTACCAGTAATATGTCGTTTCCAGCATGCCGTGTGAAGAGTGTTGGATCAACTGCACCTTTGGAGAATTGTTGAGAGATGAGGAAGCTTGACATCATATGTTGGGAATTGTGTATTCCTAACTTAGTACCGTTAGTTCTATACTTAGTACCGCTAGTTATAGTTAGTACTGAAAGTACAAAATGTTAAGTACTGTTCAGATAGTTAGTACCGTTAGTATAAAATAGTTAGTACCGTTTAAGAGATATGTATGAGATATTGTAGGAAAAGATATGTATTATCTTTTACGCGTTTTGTAAGCCTGTTAGGGTTTATCCTTGGTCTATAAAAGGAACCCTACGGCATTAGAGAGATGACACACATTGATAACACACAGATCTCATCTCATACAATCATATCTCATAGTTAGTAATCTGTAATCATATTAGCAGATTAATAGAAATCAAAGTTTAGTATTCATTGTTCTTCTTAATACTATTGTGTAGATTCCGCATATACAATAAGTATTCATAGTCAGTGTTTCTCTATAGTCAATCTGTATTTATACAAGTTGCTATTCACTCTTAGCAGGCTGCAAAGATCTGTTCAGTTTGGGACTCACAAGTGGTATCAGAGCCTGTGAGAAACTCTGAGTAAGAAGAACAAAAACCAGTTATAAACCCCTATCTTACAAAGCAATTCAATGGTTGGATCACAAGATGATATTCCACCACCACCACCACCATCACCATCACAAACACCAACACAACAAACTCCTCTCCATGTTAACCATCATCTTCCTATTTAAGAAGGGAGAATATGGACATATGCCATGGGAAATGGACTTATTTAGCCCAGACCAGACTATCCTATCTGGAAGTTATACTAAATGGAATGTAACATGTATCAATACACAGGTCAAAATCACAGATAACTGCCTCCAAAAGATTACGAAGAGATCTTAGCCAAGAAGAGGAAAGAAATCAAGGACCACTTTGCTTATGGCTTTACCAGAAGATCATCTTGCTAAATTCCATAAAATAACTGATGCTAAAGAGATGTGGGAAGCCATTAGATCTAGATTTGGGGGAAATGATGAATCAAAGAAGATGCAGAAGTATATTCTAAAGCAACAGTTTGAAGGTTTCTCTGTATCAAACTCAGAAGGACTACATAAAGGCTATGACAGGTTTCAAATTCTTCTGAGTCAATTAGAGATTCATGGTGCAGGCGTCTCAACTGAGGATGCAAATCAAAAATTCCTTAGGTCTCTACCTTCTGCCTGGTCTCAAGTTTCCTTGATCATGAGGACCAAGCCAGGAGTGGACAGTCTCAGTTTTGATGATATGTATAATAATCTAAGAGTCTTTGAGAATGATGTTAAAGGCTCTACTACATCATCCTCTAGCACGCAAAATGTGGCATTTGTTCTGAGATAAATAGCGTACTAATGCTGTTTAGTACCGCTATGGTGTGTCAAATCCTTTTGGTCATAACTCCATTATATGAACAAACTCATTCATATCCTTTACTTGCAAATCAATCCAGTTGCCCTCAATTAGATCATGAAGATCTTGAACAGCTTAATGAATTTGACTTAGAAGAAATGGACATGAAATGGCAGGTGGCCATGATTTCTATGAGAATGAAAATTTTCTACAAAGAGACAGGTAGAAAGCTACAATTTAATGCCAAGGAACCGGTTTGTTTTGACAAAACCAAAGTCGAGTGCTATAGTTGTCACAAGACAGGGCATTTTGCTAGAGAATGCAGAACCAAGGGAAATCAAGATAGTAGGAGGAGAGATGCTTAGAACTCTGGAAATAAGGATGGGAGAAGATCTGGTAAGCAGGAGGACTCTAAAGCTTTGGTGACTATTGATGGAGAAGGTGTTGATTGGACCAGTCACTCAGAAGAAGAAGAAGAAGATTATGCTTTGATGGCTTGCAACAAGTCAGGCTCAGACACAGAGGTAATTTCTTGTTCAAAAGAATGTAAAGAGTCTTATGCTGAACTTAAAAAACTGTATGATGAACAAAGAGCACAACTTAGTGATGCAAGCATAGAAATACAGGCATATACTCAAGCTTTAAAGAAAGTAGAAGCACAATTAGTTGCTCATCAACAAAGTCAACTTTGGTATGAGGAAAAGATAAGGTTTATGAAAATAGACTTAGATGATAAAACTGATGTCCTTACATACCATAAGAAACTATTGGCAGAAGCTGAAAAAGAAAAAGAAGATTTAAAAGCTAAAGTAGAAAAATGGCACAACTCTTCTAAAAATCTTGGTAAACTGCTAAATACACAGATGAGTGCTAATGATAAATTTGGGCTTGGTTATGGGGATTACAGATATGATGGCATCTTGAGTTATGAAAATGAAGTTTTACAAAGTGTATTTATGAATAAGGAAAGTGATTTAGAAAATCAGCCTTTGTATGATAGGTTTGTTACAGCAGAAGGAATGCATGCTGTACCCCCACCCATGACAGGGAATTACATGCCATCTGGACCTGATATTGAAATAGATTACTCACAATTTACATATGGTCTAAAACAGTCTCAACCTAGTGAATCTAAAACCCAAACCAGTGACTTTGATACCTGTAAATCAGATTGTAGTGTTGAAACACATGAATCTTTGCCTGAACCAACTGTTAATGAACCCAAAGTAGTAAGTCAACCTAAGGTTTGGTCTAATGATCCTATCATTGAGGAGTATGAATCAGATAATGAAGATGAGCATGTGTCTTTACCAACAGAAGAACATGAAACACCTAGTTTTGCTAACCAGCAAGTAAAAACTCCTAGGGAAACTATTAAGAATCAATTCACCCATAGTAAAAATTCTAAAGTTGACAAGAAGGAGTTGGGATATGGGTTTACTACAAAAGCATGTTTTGTATGTGGATGTCTTAGTCATCTTATCAGAGATTGTGATTTTCATGAGAGAAGGATTGCTTAAAACAGTTGAACTAACAAAAGAAGGGCCAGGATAATGTTCAAGGTGAGAATAAAACTAGTTTGGAAACAATGTGAAAGAGTGAATCATAAGAACCAATTTGCTTCTAGAGCTGTACTAATAGAACTGGCAATGATTCAGATGTACATGCTAGAGGTTAGAGGTACTAACAATGTTAGTACTGCTAGACATAATTTTAATAGTCAGGCAGTACTAACTAATGCTGCCAGCCCCCCCCCCCCCCCCCCCCCCCCCCCACCCCCCCCCCCCCCCCCCCCCCCCCCAAAAACCACCCCACCCCCCCCCCCCCCCCCCCCCCCCCCCCCCCCCGGGGAAAATTAGTACTGTTAAACCTTTTGTGAATAGAGTTAGACCAAAAACTGTTTTTCATAAAACTCATTCACCATTTAGAAGGCCTTTTAATAACACAACAGCACTTAGAACAAATTTTTCAAAACAAAAGGTTAATACTGCTGAGGTAAATGCAGTTAGTGCTGTTGGGGGAAAAAGGAAATGCTGTTAAGCCCTTAGAGGTTGTAATTGAGAGACATAAAAAAAAACATTACTGGCCACAATATCTCCAATACAATGGTGGATCAAGACCTAGAGATTGTGCTACTTTCAAAGATCCACTAGTCAGACTCAAGCCCAAACAGGCTTGGGTCTCCAAGAGACATCTAATGCTCTTTTTATTTGATGTAGCAAGATTACCCACACAAAAACTTTACAGAAACAAAACGGGATTGTGGATAATGGTTGTTTAGTTCAGGCCACATGACTGGAATAAGGCCTACCTTGCTGATTATCAAGACTTTATGGTGCCCCTGTTGCTTTTAGAGGATGTAAATGTTTACATAACATGGTAAGGTAAATAAAAACAGGGAAGTCAGATTTTGAGGATGTGTGCTTGTGAAAGGTACTACAGCATTTCAATCTCTTTTCTGTGTCACAAATCTGTGACAAAAAGAACAAAGTTCTTTTCACTGACTCTGAATGTCTTGTTTTGTCTCCTGAATTTAAGTTACCTGATGCAAATCAAGTCTTACTTAGAATCCCCAGACAAAACAATATGTACAGTTTCAATTTAGAGAACATTGTTCCTTCTAGAGGTTTAGCTTGTTTAATTGCAAAGGCCACAGTTGATGAATCTAACAAATGGCATAGGAGGTTGGGTCATGTTAACTTTAAAAACTTAAACAAACTTGTAAAGGGAAACCTTGCTAGAGCGTTTACCTTTAAAGTTTTTTCAAAAGGTACTCCTTGTGTTGCTTGTCATAAAGGAAGTAACACAAGGGCCTCCGTAAAGCCAAATCAGTGAGCATCTTTAGTGAGCCCTTACAGCTTTGCATATGGAATTTTTTTGACCTACATCTGTTGGAGCTTAATCCAATAGATTAATACTGGTTCATCACTGATGTTTTGCAGGTTTAGGTTGGGTGTTCTTCTTAAGAAATCTAAGGATGTAAACTGTGGAATCTTAAAGGACTTGTAAGACAAATTAAGAACCAAATTAAATCAAAAATTTAAAACACTATTTGAGTGATAATGGTACTAGAATTTAAGAAACAGGGATTTTATTGAATCTATGTGGGTCAAAGGATCAAAGAGGGAATTCGTAATGCCAGAACTCCAAACAATTGGAGTTGATGGAAGATAAAGACCCTTATTGAGGCTGCTAGGACTATGCTAGCAGATTCATTTTTACCTAACACTTTTTGGGCTGAAGCAGTTAGTACTGCTTGTTATGTTCTTAATAGGGTATTAGTGACCAAGCCTCATAATAAGACACCTTATGAACTTGTAACTGGTAAAATACCAATCATAAGCTACATAAGACCTTTTGGGTGCCATGTGACCATCTTGAATACCATTGACCATCTGGGCAAGTTTGATGGGAAATCAGATGAAGGGTTTTTAGTTGGGTATTCTCTACAAAGCAAGGCTTTTAGGGTATACAATTTAGAAACCAAGAGAGTTGAAGAAAACCTGCACATAACCTTTTTAGAAAATAAACCCAATGTTGCAGGGAAAGGACCAACTTGGCTGTTTGATCTTGATTATTTAACTGATTCAATGAATTATCAACCTGTGAGATCAGAGAATCAAGCTAACAAACATGCAGGTCCACAAGAAGCTAATCACAATGCAGGTACAGAAGATATTATTGATGCAGGTGATTCTAAAAAAGAAGCTGAATCTGCTCAGGACTACTTTGTACTGCCAATATGGTCTTCTTATTCTTCAACAGTCAAGAGGTCAACAGCAAAGGATGCAGGTGAAGCACCTAACAAACATCCTGATTTAAAGACAGATGAGAAGCCAGTAGATAAGGAGGATCAAGTCTTTTTGGATAAACTTGAAAGACTTAAGAGGCAAGAACAGGATGCTAATGATGCAGCTGAAGCTCTCAGGAAGGAGTTTGCCCAAGAAACTGAGGAGTTGCTTCTACAAGCAGGAGCTGCTAAAGCTAGCAGTACTAACATAGTTAATACTGCTAGCACACCAGTTAGTACTGCTAGTCCTTATGGTGGACTATCCTTCACTGATCTAACCAATCCTGATCCAGATGATTCAGAAATACCTGCACTTGAGGACATTTATAACAATCATGCTAATGGTATTTTTACAAATTCATCTTATGATGATGAGGGTGCAGTGGCTGACTTCACAAATTTAGAACCTGTTGTGAATGTCAGTCCTATTCCCACATCAAGGATTAACTCTATTCATCCTTCAACTCTAATTCTTGGAGATCCACAATCCGCAGTTCAAACAAGAAGTAAAGTGACTAAAAGTTCTGGAGCCCATGCTTTTGTAAGTTATATTCAAAAGCAAAGGAGAAATAATCATAAAGACTTCCAGCATTGTTTATTTGCTTGTTTCTTGTCTCAAAATGAACCCAAGAAGATTTCTGAAGCTCTTGAAGATGAAAGTTGGGTTGATGCTATGCAGGAAGAACTGCTGCAATTCAAGATTCAGAAAGTTTGGATTCTTGTAGATTTGCCTTATGGGAAGAAGGCAATTGGAACAAAATGGGTTTACAGAAACAAGAAGGATGAGAGAGGAGTTGTGGTTAGGAATAAGGCAAGGTTGGTTGCTCAAGGACATAGGCAAGAGGAAGGGATAGATTATGATGAGGTTTTTGCTCCTGTGGCCAGGATTGAAGCCATTAGGATCTTTTTAGCCTTTGCCTCTTACATGGGATTCATAGTCTATCAAATGGATGTGAAAAGTGCCTTCCTGTATGGCAAAATTGATGAGGAGGTCTATGTGTCTCAACCACCAGGTTTTATAGATCCTAAGTATCCTAAGAAGGTCTACAAAGTAGTGAAAGCTCTCTATGGTTTACACCAAGCTCCTAGAGCCTGGTATGCTACTTTATCTACTTTCTTATTGAAGAATGGATACAGAAGAGGAACTATTGACAAGACTCTTTTCATTAAGAAGGACAAACATGATATCATATTAGTACAAGTTTATGTGGATGATATCATTTTTGGTTCTACAAAGAAATCTTGGTGTGATGAATTTGAGGCATTAATGAAGAGTAGATTTCAGATGAGTTCTATGGGAGAGCTCACCTTCTTTCTTGGATTACAAGTCAAACAGAAAGAAGATGGTATCTTTATAAGTCAGGATAAGTATGTTGCAGAAATCCTACATCCCATATTTGTGCAAGTAATCCTTGATATATGTTTTGAACGACCATTGTTCAAAAGTGATAAAGATTCCCTGATGTTACACTCCACAAAATAGGATCATGATGGTCAGTTTTGTTTAGAAACCCACCTTTTAGTAGGAGTCTTTGATCTTAGAGCACTTGATGATTCAGTCTTACTTGCTTTGAAAGACTCAGCTTTCTTAGCTTGAAGAACTTCTCTTTTCCTGAACCACTAAATGTCATTATGATCAGATATGGTATGAACATTGCTACCACATGTTTCATAGTTCTCTGCGACATGTTGAGGGTTTTTAAGTTTGATTCCTCTTCTTAGAGAAATAATCCTGTTATGACCATGAGTATCATGATCATAGCTTTCACATATTTCACATATGGGATAGTATACACAATCATCAGTTTTGTGATCATTATATCCACAATGTATGCAGGAAGGAAAATGTATTGCTGGCCTTGAAGGTCTAGATCTTAATGAAGATTCACCTTAACCAGTATGATATTGTTTTATCTTCATAGAAGACATAAATTCAACATGATCACATGTTCTGTGATTAGTTCTCTTGCACTTTTTACAAAACAAAACTTGATAACAATTCTCAAAGAGATAATTGTTTTTGCCACGAAGTTCGCAATTCATTTTGAATTGAGTTTTGTATTTGTTTTGAAGTGCATTGTGAGGAACCTGTAGAGTATTTATGTTTCTGAAGTAAAATGACTTATTCTTGCTAATTTGTAATTTTAGTTCATTAAGTTCTTTCATTACAATAGCCAAAGGAGGATCATCTTCCATTTTCACATTCTTTAACTTACCAGCAGGAGCTGACGTAATTTTAGAAGCTGAAGAACTTTTGTTGCCTCTAGCAGGAGCTGAGGATGGTTTATTTATTATGATACCATATAAAGTTTCAGTTTTGAATATGGATTTTGACTTCAAAATTGATTTGATAGTCTTTGGTCCAGAAATAGGTTCAACATAATCCAACTTCTTCAGTGGAGGAAAAGGAGTGCTACAGACTAATGATTCATCAGCTGAATCATAATTAGTTGCAGAAGATTCAGTGACAGCAACTGAAGGATCAGTTATGTTTCTTTGAGACTCAACTAAGGGTATCTTACCAGTATCAAGATTTGATAGAGTAGAGTTTTCAGCTTCAAATAACCTATGTTTATTACTATCAGTAATAGATACATTATCTGCTGAAGACTTTACAAATATCAGGTATTTTGGTCTAGAACTGAAGGTATCTTCAGTGGTCAATTCCTAGGATTTTCTTCTTTTGAGTAGGAATTTGTTTAGTGATACACTAATTTACTTTATTAGAACTATTTAGCTATGCTTCTATAATAGAAGTTAGCTCTTTTGGTTCATTTCTTGAGTTTTGATTCTCTTTGAGAATCTCAGTATTTACATGCTACATGGTAAGAAGATCAAGATTTGCTTGTTTTAATGCCAAAAGCTGTTCTTTGCATGTAGTTCTTGAACAAGATTTCTATGTTTTGATATGAGATTGTTTCTTTGTTCTTCAACATAGTTTAGATCAATACACAGATAATCTAAAAAGGATTTTCTATCATCATTATCTTCTATTACAAGAAGAGTGTGTATTTTTTTCATAGAGATCTTAATCCATTCACTATTTCTAGCAATTTCTTTGCCAACAGAATCTCTTTCTTCATCAGCAAGAGCCATAAGAGCTTTAACTTCAGTTACTTCATTATCGTTAAATGACACTTCTTCTTCATCCCAATCATACGTTTCAGCAATTAAACCTTTGTTTTTGCCTGAGGGCGAACTGGGAGCTGAAGTACTGGAACCAAGGAGGGCTAGTTTAGCTTTGAATTTGTTATATTTGGCTTCAAAGTCTTTGGTATGCCTCAGTTCAGGTTTGTGCTCAAATGAATGGAGACGTTTTGGTTAAAAAGGTGACTGACATGAAGGAACTTATGTCTTTGACCAACAGTCTTTTGCAAAATGACCCTTCTTGCCATATTTGTGGCATTTAATTTAGTCAATTGCTTTTGTACTGCTAAACCTTTGAGTACCCTTTTTGAAGAACCTTTTAGATTTGACTAAAAGAGATCTTGCTTGGTATTCTTCTTCAAGGTCATTCATGTACTCTTGACTGCTTCTTGTATCCTCTTCATCATCAGGACTATCTTGAAAGTCCTAGACAATGGAGGTAGAAATAAAAGCAGTTGTCAAGGGTGTTGCAGAGACTAGAGATTTCTTCTTTTCAATCTCGTAAATACTATCTATACGGTTTTCTTCATATTTGAGTTTACCAAATAGAGAAGCAAGATCCGATTCTTTCACATGATTTGTGTTTCTGATACTTTGGCAGAAACTTAGCCACTTCTTTGGTAACCCATTTATAAAACCAGTCTTTATTTCAAGCTTTGAAAGTTTGATGTCATCATTTACTAACTTATTTATTAAAGCTTTATATCTGGTGAAACTTTAGGTCCATGACCCTACTTTCTTTCACATCATAGGGGCCCTCGTGATATAGTATCAGGTCATTCCATGTAGATTTTGTTGTTTCATAATTGATAACACTATTCATTTGGTCATCTAGTAATACAGACATGATGAGACCTTTGAGTCGCTGGTCTAGGTTAGCAGCTTTACTAAAAGGAAGAAGTTAGTACCGACAGTCCAGATGAAGGTACTGATGATCAAACTGAAGGAAGAAGTGCTACTCCAACAACTCAAACACCTACTCCTACAACTTTTGGAGATGATGAAACTATTGCTCAAGTTCTTCTCAACATGAGTCAAGCCAAAGCAGTTTCAAGAGAAAAAGAGAAAGGAGTTGAACTTAAGGATGTTGAGGAGACTGAGAGACCTAGGCCTACTTCAACCAGATCATTATTGACATTAAAGCCTCTTCCAAAGATTGATCCAAAAGATAAAGGGAAAAAGAAAATTGAAGAGGAAGATGAGTCTGATACTGAATCTGAAGGTATACCTGAAGCTGAAAAGAAATTTAAGCAACTTGCCTAGGATGAAGAGATGGCTAGAAAGGCGCAAGAAGATTGGGAAGCAGAAGAAGAAGTTAAAAAGCTAGCTGAGGAAGAAGCTATAAAGGCTTCCCTTTCAAATGAATATGACTTTATTCAAGCAAGAATTAAAGTTGATAGACTTCTAGCATTAAGACTTCAAGAAGAAGAGAGAGAGCAATTCACTGTGGAAGAGAGAGCAAAATTCCTTCATGATACAATTGCAGCTCAAAGAAGGTTTCTTGCAGAACAAAGAAGCTATTGCAATAAGGAAAAAGACCTCCCTACAAAGAACCCACTTAGGAATCAGATGATGAACTTACTTGAAACATGTTGGAAACAAGAAACACTTAGACCCGAAGAATAAAACTTTTAAAGAAATACAAGCTTTATATGAGAAAGTGAAAAGGTTTGATGAAAGTTTCACTGCTGTTGGTTCTACGAGGATGAAAGAAAGATTAAGGAGATAATGAAAGGTAAAAAGATCTTGAACATAAGAGATTAAAGAAGAAGGTTGCTAAAGAAACTCCAAAGAAAGAAGACACATCAAAGGTACCTGCTAAGGTAGATGTGACAGATAAGTGTATAAAGAAAAGAAAACGTGGTCATATGAAGATGCTTGCTAGGAAAAGGAAAATACCACAATCAGATGTTGATAGTGATGATGAGTATAGAAAGTGTCTAAAGATTGTTACATTTGAAGGTACCATAGATAGTGAAATAATGGAGAGAAAATCTGTCATTGCTAGGTTGAACAAGGTATCATCACCAGATGGAGACTATCTTGTTATTTACAGAGCCGATGGGAACTTCAGGGCATTCAACTATCTATTAGAGGTACTTCATATCTTTGACAGGAAAGATTTATTTCATTTGTATGACTTGGTGATGAAGCAGTACTCATAAGTCACACTGGAAGGAATTGAGTTGATTCTTTGGGGAGATTTAAAGATAATGATGGAATCCTCAACAGGAGAAAATGATCAAAGTGACTTTTGGAATAATCAACAAAATTAGAAGATTGTCAGATGGAGATTATATGAAGCCTGTGGAGTTTACATATTAGAGCTTGAAGATGGGACATTCATCCATATGTTGGTTGAAAGAAGGTATCCTCTCTCCAAGGATTTGCTGCAAAGAATGCTTGATTTTGGATTAGAAGTTGAGATAGAAAGTACTGCTGCATTAGATTTGATAAGATTTATTAAGCAACAGCTTGGTGAAGAGTAAAGATGAAATGGAATTGAGAAGGGTTTGAGTGTTGGCTAACCACCACACAACAAATGGTCATCAGTTCACCATGCTTAATAGGCATAAGAACTGGCTAGTCCATAAGCAAACGGCTTATGGTAAAGACTTCTCAAATCCGTTTATGGTTGACAATTTACCAAAAATTGTAGGGTTCTCAACTCACCTTGCTTCATGGTTAAGAGTTGGCTAGTCCAGGATCAAACAGTTCTTGGTAAAGACTACTCAAATCTGTTGATAGCTGATAGTTTGCTAAAAACTATATGGTTTATCAATGCACCATGTTATGGCAATGAAGCATTGGCTAGTCCAAAAGCAAACGGTGTTTGGTAAAGACAAGTCAATTCCATTGATGGTTGACAGTTTACCAAAAACTGTATGGTAATCAACTCACCATATTTTGAAATAAAGAGTTGACTATCCTAGAGCAAACGGCTACTGGTAAAGGAAAATCAAATCCATTTATGGCTGGTAGTTTGCCAAAAACTACAAAGCCAAATTTGTTGGATTGTTGCTGAAAAGATGTTGCTGTGTTGCTGAAAAGTTGTTGCTGTTGAAGACGTGTTGCAGAAGGATAGCAAAAGATGTCAAAGATTATTAAAGATCAAGATCAAGATTTGACAAAGTGTTTGGATACATCCTCCAAGAACTTAAGAAGAATAAATCGAAGAAACATGAAGTTAAACAAGTTCAACAATCATGTTTAGGGGAGGATTGTTGGGAATTATACATTCCTGACTTAGTACCATTAGTTATATACTTAGTACTACTAGAAATAGTTAGTACTGACAATACAAAATGTTAAGTACTGCTCAAATAGTTAGTACCGTTAGTATAAAATAGTTAGTACCGTTTAAGAGATATGCATGAGATATTATAGGAAAAGATATGTATTATCTTTTACGCGTTTTGTAAGTCAGGATTAGGGTTTTCCTTAGTGTATAAAAGGAACCCTCACGACATAGTTAGAGATATGAGTTCATTATCAATCTCATAGTTAGAAATCAATATAAAAGTTTAGTTATCAATATTCATTGTTCTTCTTTGCATTATAAGTTAGATTCCGCATAACTTATAGTGTTCTTAATCATTGTTTCTCCTGTAGTTTGTGTGAATCTATTCATATTAGCTACAACCCTTAACAAGGTAGTAAGATCTATATTCAAAGGGACACACAACCACCCTAACTCCACTATGATCTACCTACTTGCTAGCTACCTTCAGCACCTTACCACCTCCCTAGCACCCAAGCACCTCCATGAATCATCTACTAGTCACCTTGAGCTCCAAGAAAACCCCTTGTTACCTCTTTGATAACCGAACCCCCTCATACACCTCTTAACACCTCTCCAAGCTATCCTAGCTCTAATCCTAGTCACTAGATATTCCTTGGACACCACAACAAGTTTACTTGGCCACCACTCTAAGTAAACTTGGCCTCTTATCCTTTTCAAGCCCTATATAAGCTGAAACACACACACACACACTTTCACAAACATACAATTTTATCAAAACTACTTCCAAAAGATGTTCTATCTATGCCATAGAAGATTAAGAAGAAAGTATACAGCAAGTAGAAGCTAAGAAACAAGAAGAAAGAAGTCTCTTGATTCATCTTTTAAGTTTTCGAGTTATTTTTACTCCATTCACCAATTTTCATCATTTCAAGTACTAGTAAGCTTTCTATCTTGTTTCATAAGCTCTTGTATCATTATAGATATTGTATAAGCTATATTTAAGTTACTTGTATAAGCCTTGAATCATAAAAACCATTTGTTTGGTTTTCCTAAACCAAACCAAGCCCTAAACGCACCCTAAAACCCTAAAAAGTTCATTTCGTGTACTTAACAAGATAAAAGCCATAAGCTGATTTAATAAGCTATTCTAATAAGCTAACTTATCATTTCTATAAGCTTGAAAACTAATCTTAAAACCTTAAAACCATCGGGTTAATCTTTTTAAACCCAACAAATCCGTTTTTGATTTTTAAGCTCACAAGCTCTTTTCATAAGCTATAAGCTCATTGGTATGTGCTTAATTACACATACCTTTTACCTTTAAAAACAAGCTAAAATAACCAAAAACGGACTTAAAATGCCATTATGGTTTTTGGACTTAATTCGCAAATGGTTTCATGCAAAGGGGTATATATTGTAAATTCTTGAAACATATAACTAGAGGGGCTGAAAATGTAAATATCCTAAAGTTATAACTCTAAGGGCCTGTTTTGCCTTTCTTTAAAGTTAAGGGTTTAAAGATTTTAAAAGTTATATTAGGATTAATTTTGTATATATATAAACCAAGGGTATATATTGTCATTTTCATATTCTTAAGGGTATAAAATGTAATATTTTTATATTAATTATAAAAATATATTTAAATATTATAAGACTCAATTTTATTAAAACCCGATCACTTTGTCGTTATCATTCATCGATCAAAATGCATAAAAACAATATGTTAATAAATAAAATCATAATTTTATCATCCTCTACTTTTGAGAAACTTAAAAAGATAAAACCTTATCATTTAATCTATAACGTATCACATTACTAGGGAGTTTCATGTAAGGGGTTTCATTTGGGTAGATGTTTTGACGAGTTGCTGGATTTACGATTTAAAGTGTCCTAGCTCCTCAACAAGGAACTACATGACCTCTGGATTATGATAGCCCGAACAGTGATACGATATTTTCACAAGTTATCAAACCAAAAGTAGTTAAACTTTATGAAATAAAGTTTGTAATATCAACAATCAAACTAAGACTTGACATATTACCCCAAGTTGCGTGGCGAGGCTATTTACTCTCATTTGAATTAAATTTCAAATTAATCAACTACCTTGATAAGGTTGAGTTCAAAGGTCCCCTTTACAATTTTCTAAATCATGAGGTGAGATACATTGCAAAAACACCATGAATACAAGTGTTTTCCAACTGTATGCTATCCTAATATGTTATTGCCTAAGTTTGCTTTCACTGCCAATATTTCTTAATCATGAACCATTAGTTACTTGCAAGTGAACGTGAATATTGTGGATAGATCTATTAGGGGTGACGACTCCCGTTGGTGTACCCATACATGGGGTAACCAAACGCACTATATTTGAGAATAAATGATAAATTTGGCAAGTTACCTTTCCTTAAGGATAGTTGTTCCTTCAAGTTGTTAAATTGACTTCGAATGTTAATGTTTGGTTGCATGAGCTTAGGGCAATAATATTGTTTTCCATGATAATTGTATTCATTGCAATTATTACCACTTATGATGACTTGTATTCAACTATTGCATTGCAAACACTGTGAATTTCACTCAACCATTATGTTGACCATTTTAGCATGTTTATCTTAGGTAATTGAGCAATCTATGGCACGGAGTGGCATTGGACATGAGGACGTTCAAACCTGTTATCATTCAACTTTATGTTTTGAAATGTATTTTAGGACCTCTTTTGTAAAAACTCTGATGAATAATGAATGATAACTTATCTTTCAAAAATGTCTCTTTTGAGTCGTTTTCTATTATTGTGAATATGATTCATGAAGTAATACCCCAGATTAGCTTTCGCTGTTATATGTCAAATATGGGGGTGTTACAATGGCCTCCCTTCTGCCACCTCCACCTCCTTTTTTCTCTTCCACCGCCACTACCTCCTCCGACATCTTTTCCTCCGCCGCTTGGAGTCTCACATCCTCCCCCTCATGGAGTTTCATTTCCTTCACCTCCTTCAGCCTCTCTTCATCTACCGCCTCCAGCCCCCTTCCTGTACCACCTTCGATCTCAGACACCTTGGGAAATTCTGCTAATGCAAATCCCTATGCAGCTAATCAGGTAAAGTTTGAAACTTACTTTTAATTAGTGGATAGTTTCGACCACTTTATTTATAACTTTCTCGTAATTATAATCGTAATTCATACATTAATTTCACACATTAAAATTACGATTCTTAGTGCATCATTGAGATCAAGCCGACATTGAAGACAAATCTCCATCGATCTAAACCTCCTTGTAAGTTCATCTAAAAACTCAAAAATTGTTACTGCATCCTCTTAATAGTCTTATTTTACTAAAATCGTGTTTTATTTCTTGAGTTTAGCAATTAGTAAAAGTAATAGACATATTGCAGCATGTTGTGGTATTTTAATGGTCGAAAAGTGTATGTGTGTGTATTTGTATGCATAATGTAATTCGTGTAAAGAAGTGATTCACTCGCTTCTCATTTGTGACATATAAGGTTCGATTAGGCCATACGTAGGATGTATTAATTGTCGAAAATTGTCTTTGTGTGTACTTTTGTGCATGATGCAGTTGGTGTAAAGCAGTGATGCAGTAGGTGTCCATTTGTAGCATATAAGGTTTGATTAGGTTACACGTAGGGTGTTTTACTTGTCAAAAAGTGAGTGAGTGTCTATTTGTGTGCATAATGCAGTTGGTGTAAAGTAGTGATGCATTAGGTGATCATTTGTGTCATATAAGTTTTAATTAGGTAACGCATATGGTGTTTTAGTTATCAAAAAGGGGTTGCGTATGTATTTGTATACTTGATGCATTTAATGTAAAGCAGTGATGCAATAGGTGTTCATTTATGGCACATAATGTTCGCCAAGGTCATGCGTATAGTGTTTTACAAGTTAAAAAGTGGTTACATGTGTATTTGTATGCATGATGCAGTTGATGTAAAGCGGTGATGCAGTAGGTGTTCATTTATGGCACATAAGGTTCAACTAGGTAACACGTACAATGTTTTACGTGTCGAAAAGTGGTTGTGTGTGTATTTTTATGCATGATGCAGTTGATGGAAAGCAATGATGTAATAGGTTTTCATTTTTGTCACATAACGTTCTAACACGTAAGGTGTTTTACTTGTCAAAAAGTGGTTGTGTGTGTATTTGTATACATGATGCAGTTGTTGTAAAGCGGTGATGTAGTATGTGTTCATTTATAAGGTTTGATTAGATATAGCATAAGATGATTTACTTGTCGAAAAGTGCTTGCATGTGTATTTGTGTGCATGATGTAGTTTTTGTAAGGTAGTGATGAAGTTGGTGTTTATTTGTGTCATAGAAAGATTCAATTAGGTCACACGTAAGGTGTATTACTTATGCAAAAGTGGTTACGTGTGTATTAGTATGCATGAAGCACTTGATGTAAAGCATTGATGCAGTAGGTGTTCATTTGTGTCATATAAGTTTCAATTAGGTAACGCATATGGTGTTTTAGTTATCAAAAAGTGGTTGCGTGTGTATTTGTATACTTGATGCATTTGATGTAAAGCAGTGATGCAATAGGTGTTCATTTATGGATCATAAGGTTCACCAAGGTCATGCGCATGATGTTTTACATGTCAAAAAGTGGTTACGTGTGTATTTGTATGCATGATGCAGTTGATGTAAAGCGGTGATGCAGTATGTGTTCCCTGCAATAAATTTGGGGTCAAGATAAATATGTGGAAAATTGATTATGTTGCCCTAGGCATAGGTGGAACTCTTCTCTTGATCCCAATAGAATAGATCTTTAATCCCTTAGCTTGTATAAGGTATAGTTATGCAAGATAAATCTAACACAACTATAGTAGAAACTTTGATTGTGAATATCAAAGACTATGTGGAATCTAGTCAATGATACTAAGAAGAATTACAATGAAACAATAATGAACAAGATTAATAACAAAACAGTTTACCAAACTTTCAGCCTCAATATAATACGAACACTCTTAATAGTGTTAGGGTTTACAAAACCTTGAAGCTACGAATAGATTAACAGAACAATGAAGGATATCTGGATGTATATACATTATGCCCTAGGACCTCCTTTTATACACCAAGGAGTCCTACAAGGCTTACAATACTTTCCTAAGTTATCATGATCTTCTAAACAAATAACTTATACGAATCTTTTACAAAAATATCTCATACTTATCCCGTAAGTAATCCTGATAAACAATCTTCATCTTTATACCTTCTCTTGTCTTTATCCTTCTGACAGTAGAAACTTTTCTAGAAGTTGTAATCTTTCAGCAATTGTAACCAACAATATTAACTTTTATACCAGCAGCACTAACTGTGTACAAGCAGTAGTAACTACTTAGAATATTTTCTTCATTCTTCATCAGCAGTACTAAGTTACACTAGCAGTACTAACTTTATGCTAACAGTTGTAACTCTACTCAAGCAGTACTAACATATACTAGCAGTACTATGTTACACTAACAGTAGTAACTTTTATACTAGCAGTATTAACTACTTAGCAGTATTTCTTCTAAGTCTCTGATAAGTGTAAAATACACATATCCGTTATTACCAAAAATGAGAGCCGGAAGCCAAAGTCAAAAAGTCAACCCTGGTCAAACCTCAGTCAACCATAAAAGGACAAAAAAACCCCAAAATATTCCATTTCAGTCCCTCAAGTTTCCAAATGTTACACAAATGGTCCCTAAGGCTTAAATGGGCCTTAAACCCTTAACTACCTTACCCGGATCCAAATAAGCCCATTACCCTTAGCCCAATTCCCTTTTATAAAACCACAAGGGCCATTCATGCCATTTTCCAAAGTCCTTTTTACACTACACTTTTATAAACCAAATACAAGGACCAATTTTGCCAATAGCCCAAAGTTCAAATGAATTTTACCCCGTTTTAGTTATAAAAGAGCGCCAAAGGGTGTTACTATTCATCGTCCCCTACCTCATTTACCTATGGTCAAATCAAGGGGCAAATGCAAATTAAAGGGTGCATTGGTCAATTCATAAGGTCTACAACATAATGGCAGGGTTAAATTAGTCACTCAAGCTTTTCATTAACCATTCTCATCAAAGAAGCACACGTGGATGTGGGAAAGCACACAACGGGTGTTACTATTCATCGTCCCCTACCTCATTTACCTATGGTCAAATCAAGGGGCAAATGCAAATTAAAGGGTGCATTGGTCAATTCATAAGGTCTACAATAAAATGGCAGGGTTAAATTAGTCATCTCTATGCCTTCATTAGCTCACTTAGCAAAGGAATCACACGTGGGCAAGGCCTAGAATCTTCATCAACAGGCTATAAATAGCCCTCACTATCACATACACACACCATCTAGTTTTTTATATAGTAGATTTTAGTTTTAGCTCAATTCTCAACTTTTAGCTTAAATTTCCTTTAAACCTTGTAATTCTTCCTTTTAAGCATTGTAATCAAGTTTTATGTAATGAAATTCAGTTTTTAAATAGTCTCTCATAAGCTCTTTGTTTTCATAAGCTCTCATTTTTCCTATTAAATACTAAGCTAAATATCATAAGCTACTAAATAAGCTCTTATTAGTCTCTAAGCTAAAAATGGAGCTCAAAACTTACCTTAATCATACCTTAACTCTTAAAATCAGCTAAAAACCTTATCACCTTAGCTTATGGATTTTGGCTTTTGGAAGGGAGACCTATCATGGAAGGGTCTCCAAGGACTATTACTGGCTTATTGTAAATAAGCCAGAGCTGTTGATTAAGCTCAATTGAGCCTTGAAGCTTCTGTTTGGCTGAAGTTACTTGTAAGCTTTTCTTTTACTTTCCTTGTTTTAAATTTCTAGTTTAGAATTGCTTAAATAGCTTAGAATTGCTTATTTACTTATTAATTGTGCTTAACTGTTTTCTAGCTGCTTATTTTGAGTTTAATAATGTTAAATAGTACTTATTCATCATCTGTTTTAGCTTAATTATTTAGATCATAGTAGTTTCAATTTCTGTCTAAAAAACCATAAAAACCAAAAATACATTAGCATAGTTTAGATTTTAGATTTCTGGTTTATTCAGTTGTTTGATTATGTTAGTTAAGCTAGAAATAAGTATTTAGTTATCTAGTATTGATGTTTAGTTAAGTGGAATTTAATTTCAAAAGTTTTTTAAAATCTGTCATAGACCTAAATGAGTGTTTGGTTTTATGCAGTTTAACCTCTTAAAGTCAAACTGCATTGTGAATTTTGCTTGAGATAGTTGTGCAGTCATTTTTAATTAGTTTATAAAGAGTTTTCATAGGTCAAAATCCAAATTTGAAAAAGTTAGGGCTTAATATCATTGTCTCAGCACCAGGGGAGATTTCCCACTTTGTTTTGATTGCTAATTTTTGAATTAAGCCTTTTAGGCTTAATTTGAGTTGGTAGTTTACTCAAGCACACTCAATAGAGTGTGTAGTGTGCAGGAGTTACTCTCTTAGTAACCTGTATTTACCCTTGCCTCTTTGTCATTAGCATATGCAGTAGTAACAAAAGTTACTACTGCTGATTTATTGGTTTAATTTAGGCTAGTAGTTGTAGGATTTAAGGTCTTAAATTCAGTAGGCTTTTAGTTTATAGATAGCTTAATTTAGTTTAAGATTTAATTTTCATTTTCAAACTTATTTGCCTAGGTACATTTAGTCTTAAAAAGTCATATAAAAGCCAAAAAGCCAAAAATAAGTAGTTTAGATAATTTTCTTAGTAGGGCTGAATTTAGTTACTCATTTGAAAAACTGAATAATAGGGCTTAATTAGGATTCATTAGTTAGCTTATCCTCAAAAGCTTAGATTCTGAATTTGCTTATTAAGCATTTGAGCTTATTGGATTTTTAAGTTTTAAATTTCCTTATCTGAGTTAACAGTTTTTGCTCTTAGATTTAAGTAGCCTAATGTGTTTTAAACTAAAGTAGCTTTTCATTACTAGTTTCCTTACATTATAAGCTGTTAGGAACATCTTTTGTATTTAGATTTGAGCTTATTTTGAGCTTAATACAAGTGTCTAAGTGAAATCAAGCTTTTCAAGGCTCAAAAGCCAAGTTTCTGAGGACAGCTTATAAATAAGCTGTTTCAGTGCTTATTTGTCATTATCAGACAAAAAGTTTAGTTTTAAAGTTGTTTAAAATCAAGTTTTCAATAAGTTTGGATATTTAGTTTTTGTTAAAAGTGAAAAAATAAAAAAATTGCAAAATGGGGGTTTGCCAGACTTGAACCCACGACCTCCCTCTCACTACACCAACGTTTTAACACTTGTGCTACAATAGCTCATCCGTGAGCTATTGTACACTTTAATACTTTATCCTTTCTTTGGGCCTTAGACTAATAAGCAATTCGTAGCTTATCCAGCTTATTTTAGGTCTTACGTGTTTAGCTTTTTCGTAGTTATAATTTTTCTTAAGTTCCTGTTAGTATTTAGGATTTTCCCTGAATTTTTGAGAATTTTTCATTTAGTAGATTAATTTTTATCATTTTTCTTAAGTTTAAATTTTCGAAAAATCATAAAAAATAGAAAAAAGTTTCAGAAAATTACAAAAAAATAGTTTTTAGTTTTATAAAAATTACTTTTAGGTTTACATTCAGTAAAATAATTTTTACACCTTTTAGATTTTAATTTTCATCTTTGAGCTTTTATTTTTAATTTTAAAAATAGGAATTTAATTTTAAAAATAGTTAAAAATAGTTTTCTGAGTTTTTATGTTATTTTAGACTTTTCTAAGTTTAAAAATCATTTTTCTAAATTTTTTAGGACTTAATTTTGCTATTTTTTTAGTATTTAATTAGATTTTAAAAAATAGTTTTTTAATCCCATAACAAATTTCAAAAACAATCAAAAAAAAATGTTTTTCTTTTTCTTAAAATTTTCTTTTATCCTATTTTAGGTTTAGAAATTAAGTTTGCATTTTTAGGGGTTAATTTTAGTGTATTTGCTTAATTGTCGCATTTCATTTGTTCCCGTTAATTAGTTTAAGTGTGTAATTGCTTTTAATTGATTGTTGCTTTAATTTAGTAGTAAATACTCAAAAATATCTTTTCTCTCATTCAAATCATAATCCAAGCTAAAACGTGGTTTCAATTTCACAAGTCGTTGGGGAAACGACTCGGGTGATCATACTTCCCGGTTAAATATACGTATTATATATTATATATATATCTTTTAAGAGTGAATTTTCCTTAGGGAATTTTCTTAATTGCTCTTGTGGTGTTATATTGTATATTTTATAGTGTATAAAAAATTAACAATCACCAAGCTTAGGTATCGTATGATGATGGTGAGCAAGAACGTTTGAAGCTCAAGTTGGAACGATATGAGTTGGTTGAAAATATGTCTCCAACATCAGATTGTGTAAATATCCCCCAACTCGATTCGCACCTATTACAAGACCCCAACTGCCAATTTACCACCTCTAATCTATATCCTTTTTGTGCAGCCGGAGGCAGTGCCTATATCTGTTGCATCTCCTGAAACTGGCACGACATGTGTTCAAGGCTACAAGGTGAAGAACATTAATGCACCAATTCTTGAATCCATTTTCAAGAAACATGGTGACATTGCCGCTAATTGCGCGTTCATAACATCTCTAGCGAGAGAATCTGTCCTTGAGGTCGTTTGTGAAGTTGTTAGGAAAATTCAGAACAATGATGTTACAAGTATGGAAGAACTACTCAGCCAAGTGTCAACTGCAGAGGCAATCAAAGTTAACTTGTCATGGCTTTGAGCCCACTTAGAAGCCATTCACAAAAGGACAGAAGCCAAGAAAAAGTGCAGCATGCTTATGAAAATGACAGCAAACACCAGTTTGGTTACAATAGCAGCCAAAATGGATCTGAAAGAGATGCGGTCAGAGCTTATGACTGCACAAGAACGGTTTGAAAAGGCTGAAAAGTGTGTGGAGGTACTCAATCTTGTAAAGAAGAAGGTAAAAGACAGTTTCTTGGAATCAAAGGCTGAAACAGACTCATTGGCAGAACAACCAATTCTGTAGACTAATATAATAATAAGAATAGATGTGTAATTAGTAGAACGTCGTCAGGGTCAGGACTACACTCCTATGATGGGTCTAGTTTTATGTATACAGTCGTTCCTAAATTACTTGGGATTAGCTTATCTTATGTGTACATCACTATGATGTGCTTGTTAATGATCACAAGATTATGAGTCTTAGCTTCAGGTAAGAACAAGAACAATACCCGTGCATTGCACGGGTAGACAGTACTTATAAGTTAAGAATTGTTATAATCTTTTTTTTAAAACTTAAGAAGAAATGACACAATCTTTTGATAAGCATGGTTCGTACTGAACTCTTATCAACGTGTTTTTAGTACAAACTATTAAAAGTCGGTATCGTTCGTAAAGTATGCTGATTGCTTGACATCAGCCCTTTTGTGATTTTAAAGTTTAGTGATATAATGTCAAATTGGTTCAGTATCTTTTGATTGTTAAATCTACATCATGAAAGTGAAAAGATAGTGCCTCCTTAAGTAAGATAGCAAAAATGAGTAGTAAATCGCATGATAAATTTCTATAAAATAATGGGTTTGAACACCTCCTTTTGGTTGTTTGCCATAGCTGATGAAATTGTGTATATGCGTTTCAATAAAATGCATGACTATTATTAGGCTTGCTTTTATAGTGTCATTATAAGGTAAAAAACTAAAAGACATCAAAATATAATATTCAAGTAACAAAGTGGGACTATTTATCTCATACTTAGTTTGAAGTAGCAACAAAGTGTTAGGATCACATAAATGGACCCGAACAAAGAAGCTTCGGTCACTCGAAGATACAAGACAAAAGTGTAGCTCGAAA